>CAUYPK010085871.1:0-24434 GCA_963574355.1 Loris lydekkerianus | reverse complement strand
TCCCTCCTCAGAAGCAGCATAACAAAATCCAAACTTGGCAAAGAGCCACAGTATACAAAATAATGATAAGAGACAAAGAGCCGAAATTCATTTTGGCCGGGAGCCGCATGCGGCTCTAGCCGCGTGTTCGCCACCCCTGCTCTATAGGTATCTAGGGGCAGTAAAGGATTTTTGTGTTTTATTTATTTTTTTCCTTTTGTACCTAGCCTGTGTGTAGGTAATAATGAATGTAATTTCATTATCTTTACAGAGTAGTTACCTGAGTGCATGTAACCTCATTTTCTGTAATGGGAGGTTATAGCTGAAGAGCGTCTCCTCGTTCCTAATGCTGTCCTAGTCAGGACTCTTAAGGATCATTTTTTATGTGATGTGAATATTAGACATAAATTATACTTCTAGGTGAAATATAATATTGGACACACCTGTCAGTTCTGATGTTGTTAAAGGGAGCAGTAATTCAAATCAACATTCAAGATGCTTTAACTTTTCTGTTTCAATAGAACAGACTCGGTTGGCCAACTCTTCACTGTCTTCTCCACTATTCTGCAAAGGAAATTTTTGCCTCCTTCAAGTTCCTACATCATACTATGTATATCTAGTGTAGTGCTAATTGTTCACCTTACCTTTAATTCTGTGCTTTGATGTTTTCCATTCTTGATTTTGAACTTCTTAATAGGATCATGTTCATCTTTCGGAACAATGAGCATATTGTCAAGGACATGGTAAGGTTTAGAAATGCTTTGGAATGGTACAGGTGAAACTTACTAAATACAGAATATAAATGTCTGAACACAATAACTAAGAAAATGCCATGAAGGCTATGTTAACCAGTTTGATGAAAACATTTCAAATTGTATATCAAACCAGCACATTGTACCCCATGATTGCATTAATGTACACAGCTATGATTTAATGAAAAAAAAAAAAAAGAAAAAAGAAATGTTTACTGAATGAATGAATGGTAGAAAGGATCAAATATGTGAATGCCAAGCAGTTTTACGTACTGCACTTTAATTTAAACCAAATTTTAATGGCTGTGCAAGGAATGCTTCAGAAAAGCTACGCTTTTCTTTATTTCTACTGGGACTAGAGTTGGTGGGAACATCCTTCACAGGCAAAGACGGCAGGGAGGGAAGGACAAGAGAAATGATCTCTAGCAGAATAAGGACGGGTAGTGGCTGTAATAATCATGCTAAAATAATGGAAGATAAAAGTAGAAGGGGTGTAAAAATGTTCCTAGCTTTGGGACTAAGATCCCTTCTCATTTGATGTTTTTTTTTAAGGATTTAATCCTGTACGTAATGTCAGCACTTCTTAAAGTTAACAGTCAAATGCCACTCACCCAGGTGAAGGTTAAACTATTTGGATGTCGAGGCTAGTTTGGTATGCATCCTTCCTGGTTTATGATACTTCTTTGCACTCAAAAATGCTCAGAGTATGATTGGAACCCCCATTTTGGGTATCCTAGTTGAGACTTCCATTGTGTGGCTAGTTGGCTTGAAAATTCAACATACCGCTTTGCTTGCTGCACCTCTGAGGTCATCTTCATTATACCATTTGAGTGCTCATTCAGCGATACTGCAGTTACCAATTACTTTGCAGTGACTCTGGGAAGGACAGTAGTGGTAGCTGCAAGAATCATCAATTAAGTTTGAATAGGTTTTTATAGCCAACTTGGATTTTTACAATCTATTACAAAGCACTCTTTGTACACATGAAGAAGCAGCAGAAGTGGCCTGTATGTAGGAATAATCATTCATAGCATCATGTCTACAACACAGTTTTTCTGATTCTCCTTAGTTATTTTGTCTCTGAGACCAGAAATGGATATCACAAAGACTGTTCAGTATGAGTCTTCCAATTGAGGTAAAAAAATGTAATTGAAAGATTTGTAGATATTACCTCTTGCCATTAGACTCAGTGTTTATCTTTCTTTTAAAAAAATCTTGAATTGTATTCCATGGTGTGCATGTACTACAATTTGTTAATCCATTCCCGAGTTGATGGGCATTTGGGTTGTTACCATATCTTGGAGATTGCAAATTGAGCTGTGATAAACAATCTAGTGCAAATGTCCTTATGATAAAATGATTTTTTTTTTCTTCTGAGTAAATGCCTAGTAGTGGGATTGCGGGTTCAAATGGGATATTTAATCAGCCATAAAAAAAGCTGGTGAGTTTACATCTTTTATAATATCCTAGATGGAGCTGAAACACGTTCTTCTTAGAAAAGTATCGCAAGAATGGAAAAGCAGTTATCCAAAGTACTCAATGCTAATATAAAGCCAGTATATGATCTGATGCATGCCCATATAGGAGGAAAAACTCATTTAAATTCAAGTTGAGGGGAGTGGTAACGAGGGAGGGGAAGGAAGTTGGGTGCTCTCACTGAAGGGGCACGGTGTGGGAGTGCTGGGCACACCTTTTGTGTGAGGGAGATAACCAGGAGATTTACTCTAAGTAACAAAATCAAATATTTTGACCTAGTTATTTGTACTTTCACATTAACCTGAAATAAATTTAGTTCTCAAAAGTAAATATAAAATAAGGTAGAATAAAATAAAAATAAAACAATATAAGATAAAATAAAAAATAAATCTGGAATAGACCAGGAATAGGGTTAGTTTGGGGTTGCCATGGCTTTATTTTATAACCTGTTGAAATTTAATTTTTGTAGCTATCATTGCATTTTCATTTGTTGTTGAGTTTCTGACTTATTAAAGTGGAGGAAGGATTTTTTAAAATGAAATCAATGCCATTAACAGAAATCTAAAGCATTTTACTAATATCCGGGGAATGCTTGCTAATGCATTGGGTTTTCTAACAAGAACATTGCACACATTATCTCACTTAATTTTCTCAAGAAACAAGAGTTTTAGAAGCTAAGAAGCCTGCCTTACATCAGAATTAGCAAGAATTAGATAGGAGCCTGAAACTAGAATCCACTCATTGTAGCAAAAAGCTTAATAGCTGCAGAATGCTTTGCTATTTGAGGGAGCAGTGAAACTTAATTCTAGGGGCCATTAACTGACCTGTGACTGATCAGGTTCTTGTTCATGGCAAAACAATTATAGCATAGAGTAGAGATTTTATGGTATCTTTGTGTATTTTCAATTGTTTTTTTTTCAGATGCAGAATTTATATTTTATTTTATTATTTTAGCATTTATATTTTAAATATTTGGGTTCAAAACTAAATGAATTAAAAACATGGATGGGTAATCACCACACATTTAGTCAGCTCAAGTTATTTCTGATTGTACCCATCATGAGCATGTGCATAGAATTCTTTGATAGTAAAATGCCTTCTTCCAAAGATTGGTTAGCAGAACAGACCATAGGCTGTTTCCCTCTATCCGTTCTGCACCCAAAGTTGCATAATGAAGAAATTAATCCCTTTTCTAGATAAGGCTGAGCACATTACTTTTGATGAAGGCACTATGCGTGGCCCTATTGCCCAAATGAAGTTTTCTATGAAATATTCAAAACTCAAATTTTAAATTATGGGATAAAACCTAACGTCTTTAGTTTGAGAAATACATGGGAAGTATTAGAGAAACTCTGAATTGTCTCCCCTCTCAATTTTGAGATGAGTTTATGTCTTGACCCTCTGCACTGTGGTTGTACCTTTTACTATATAATTCTGAACAGGTTCAGGATGCTGTAGGAGAATTCAGTTCCTGTTCATACTATTTTATTGTTTCTATGAGCCTCTCATCAGTATCAAAGTAGGCGTTTTCAAAACAGAGTTCAGCTTATTCGCCCCAGCATTATTGAACTAATCCAAAAATAGAGCTCATCAGGCATATGCATGCCTCTGTTAATAAATAATATCTATTCATCATCAGGGGAAATGGATGTGGAGATTTTCCCTTAAATGTTGTACATGATTCTGTAAACGGAGCTGAGGCAGCAGTGTCAATATCCCATGTTTTGTGTGTGTGTTTCTCTTTACTATCTGTGTGATGGTTTTTAGTTATAATCAATTTTCTTAGAGTGGACTTGATAGACTTAGTTGACAGTAATTTGGTAATTCCTGTAACGGGCCTCATAACGATGTTTTGGTCAACAGTAAATTTCATGCCTGTATGTGATGGTGGGCCCATAAGATTATAATAGAACTGAAAAGTTTCTATTGCACAAATACTTATTATTGTGCTGCTATTATTTCCTTTAGGGTATTCAGCAAAGTAACGTGTTGTGTAGGTTTTTAACCTAAGAGCAACAGCCATATAGCCCAGTGGATGATCGGATGCATGCCCATCTGGGTTTGTATAAGTTCATTCTGCGATGTTTGGACAACTTTGAAATCTCCTACCTACTCATGTCTCAGAATGAGTCTATGTCATTAAGTAATGTGTGACTCTATGTATACAGATTGTGAGCTTCTTAGAAAGGCATGGTGTAATTAAAGTCCTCTCAAGGATACCATATTTCTTCATATGAAAGTCACCATGATCAAATGCCCAGAAAGGACCACTATTTAGATATTAAACAAAAATCTAAAGGAGACTTGCCTCTCTAAATATCGCCATGCAAGACTGAGTACTCCATGGTATAACATACTCTGTGTATTTACATTGAGGCTTAATTTTATTGTCATCTATATCTAAATGGAATGTTTTATGTATATGAAACAATTTTTTTATTATAATTCGTTTGTTCCATCCATAATGAATATCTTCCATGAGATTCCAGCACTTTCTCAATCTCCAAGAGCTATTTTTTTTTTTTTTGAGACAGAGCCTTAAGCTGTCACCCTAGGTAGAATGCGATGGCATCACAGCTCACAGCAACCTCCAACTCCTGGGCTCAAGTGAGTCTCCTGCCTCCACCTCCCAAGTAGCTGGGACTACAGGCACCCACCACAATGCCCCACTATTTTTTGGTTGTAGCCCTCATTGTTGTTTAGCGGGCCCGGGCTGGATTCGAACCCGCCAGCTCAGGTGTATGTGGCCGGCACCTTAGCCGTTTGAGCCACAATCACGGAGCCTCCAAGAGCTATTCTTACTTTAAGACTTCCAGGCACTTAAAATGACAACACCAAAAATATCAAAATAACATTTTCTTGAGGGAAATTTTACCTTGCGGGATGAGAAATTGCAGCAGTGCAGTGTTGCCGGGACACAAGTATGAAACAGAGACCAGAAGTAAGGTGTGAAAGGCATGTGGGCGTCTTGTCCCAGAGGTTCTGGTGGTCAGAGACTGAGTTTAATTTTATGCATCTACCTGGATGGTGGTTGGCTGGGTGGGTCTCCAAAGCAGACATTCCTTGTCCTGCACCCTCTGGTTGCAAATGGATACCCTCTTTACATAAGAAGGGACAATTCTGTCTGAAGATTACACAGAGTACATGCAACTTCCCACTGACCAGAAAGAACATCTCCACTTCTCCCCGTGTGGCTGAGCTTTGTCTGCTGAATCACGTGCCACCCTCGGTCACAGTTCTCTGGTGTCCATTATTTATTTTATCTGTCACTTGAGTTTTTTCTCAGACTTAATGTTTGTTCATTTTGAGCACAAGAGCCACATATTTACAGTTGAGCAAGCCACAGAAAATAACACAAAAACAAGTCCAGAGAGAACACTGCAGTAACAAGCCAGCCTTTTGTTCCTTTCTTTCTCTGAATGGTGCACCAGCTTCACGCTGTAATTGCACTGCACTTTTTAATTATGTGAGCTCTCTCATCAGGGATCCCCAAGGACTTTGCAAATCCTTTATGAACTGTCATGGGGTTTTATTCTTATAGGTGAGGGAGGTCAGTGTCAGTGTCGTTCTCAACAAGTGCAAACCTAGAAGAGCTCACTCCAGGGCTCCAGCCTCCCATTCCCCCACGTTACCTGTCTGCTTTGCAGCAGTAGGGCCGGTGGAAGGATGTGTTTTTGAGGCTTCTGCACCTTGAACAGCGGTGATAGCGCCTTTAACTTCTGTGTTTCCTGGGGAATGTACCTCTGGAGGAGGTAGAAGCTGCTGGAAGCTGCAATATTTCCTACTTTTTAGTGGCTTTGTTTCATTAAATGTAGTTTAAAGTAAGGAAGAAGGTATAGGAAAGAGTTCGTTTAGGAAGGATCATGTCAACCACAATAAGGAGTTTGTATTTTTATTGAGGATAGTATGAAATCATTGGTGTATATGGAAGACTTAATATGATCAAATTTTCAGTTGAAAAATAATTTTAAAAGCTCTAGCTGCAATGAATAAAATGGATTGGACTAAGGCAATGGAGACATCTAGACCAGTGTGAAGATTATTAAAATAAACTAAGCTTGAAGTAATGGTGGCCTAGCTCAGGGTAATGCATTATACATTGGTTTTCTTGTTTTTGTTTTTTTGTTTTTTGAGGCAGATTCTCCCTCTGTCACCCTGGGTAGAATGCTCTGGTGTCATCCTCACAGCAACCTCAAACTCTTGGGTGCAGGTGATCCTCTGGCCTCAGCCTCCCTAGTTGCTGGGAGTGCAGGTGCTTGCTACAATGCCCAACTGGTTTCTTTTTTCTATCTTTAATAGAGACAGGGTCTCACGCTTGCTCAGGCTGGCCTTGAACTCTTGAGCTAAAGCAAACCACCTGCCTCGTCCTCCCAGAGTTTTAGGATTACAGCCATGAGCCACCGTGTCTGGCCTCCATTGTAGATATTGTTTGAAGTTATTTCAGAGGATGATCTGGACAGGAATAAATGGTTAAACAAGACGTTTAAGAGAGAGAGAGGAATCAAAGAACATGTGTTGTTTAAGTAAAATAGGTGACAACTCTTTGAGATAGAATGTGGAGAGGACCAGGATGGTGACTAAGGGGAAATGAGTTGATTTTCTGTAATATTTTATATTATTCACAAAATACATATATGCATCTGGTTGATGTGTTGAAAACCTTAGATTTTTCTGAAGTTAAAAAATGTACTGTACAGCCTTAAGATGAGAAGACTTCTGCTTTGTGTGTGTTGTTCCTCATGCAGAACTTTTCCTACTTTATTCATTTAGATGTTGTGGTAAAGTAAGGGGGGCGATTCTGAGACTTGTGGGCTAGATGTCTCCTGCTGCATGGTTTTGTATGGGAATAATAGTTTCTTCATTTTTAAATGGTTGGGTGAAAAGTTAAAACAACTATTTCTGCACTGTGTGACACACCTCTTGAGGGTGGGACACTATTAACAGAGGGACTTCACCCAGCAAATGCAAGCAGTGTACCCTGGCTCATTGTACTTTCAGTGATTCTCCAAAATAAAAAACAAACAGACAAAAAAAACAAAAAATCAAAGAAACGAAGCAAACCTATTACCTGACAAGTGGAAATCACATAAAGTTTCTGTTTCTGTTTCCGTACATAAATTTTGTAGGAACACGACCATACTCTTTTAATAATATACATAATATATGTGGCAGATTGTGTGTTATTAACGCAAAGTCCCGTAGTTGGAACCGAAACCTTACGACCCACAAAGCCTAAAATTTTTACTAGCTAGCCCTTTACAAAAATGTAAATATGCTAAAAGATTTTTCATTCTCTTATTTGATGTTCCTAAATTTAGAAAAAATTCTTTGAAAAAAATGTGATAGTATTCTATTTGAGGGACCTTATACTTTTAGTTGAGTTCTTAGCTTCTTGAGCTATGTCAGCCACCAGACGCTCAGTGTAAAACTTATGCATGCATTTCATTAGTATTGACTTTTTCCAATATTTATGATAGTCAAGCGATATGAAAGTATGTCTCAGAGAAGGTAGAGTTAATCCAGGTAGAAGAAAAAATTACAATGGCATTTTAGCTGGGCTTATCTTTATGCTAACATTAAAAAAAATAATAGCAAATGCTTTCTCTGGGCAGTTTCGAGTTGCAATATCATTAGCAATCCAGCGATATTTCATGTTACGGTAAACTTTATTAGAATGTGTTAGGTAGCGAGGTGATGCTATGCCCTACACGGTAGCTCTTGTAGCTGAAATTGGTTTGCAGTCATGCCTCAGCCTATTTGCATTTAGGAAAAAAAAATAACTTTATCCAACCAACCATAGTAATGACTATTTTTCAAGTAGCATTGCATACTGTTTTCAGGATTATATGTAAGCCATGATACTACGAGACAGATTTTTTTCTGCTGCATACAATGCATGGCATTTGTATATACACTTGTACAGTTTTTTGCTTAAATTAATATAGCTTATCAAAAGCATACCAGGTATTGATTTTTTTTTCTTATTGTGTTTCCTCAGCCAGTTTACAAAGGCAGTTGTAATAAGCATTACCTTTTGACTTAGAAACTCTTGAATCCATTGACATCTGTTTTAAAACATGACCTTTTGTTCCATAGCTTCTTTAAGAACCACTCACACCAGATTTACATGGGGGACATACACTAAGGTGCATATGCGTATTGAGACTTTTGGCCATGACATCTTCTTATGTGGAAGCTGGATGGTTCTCAGAGTGTTTTTATTTCTAATAATGACCAAATGTGTCATCACGTTGACCTACTGTTTTAATTATTTTGGTCTTACTATTTTATTTCTATTGAGATTAAGATGAATATGGATTAAGGTAGATACTAAGAATCATTGCTGTATGCTACTGATGGGTTAAGTGTGGTTTCCTGACCCCAAACCTTTGCCATTTATGTCATTCATTCATTTCCCCAGGCCTTGAAATATGCCAGCCCTTCTCCAGAATGGAATAACTTTCTACATTTGAAATAGTTCTATAAGCTTCTCTCAAACATGAGATACTTATGTATGAGGGCTGCTTTGAGTGACTCCCAGATGGTAAACTCCATTTGCCTGGCCTGAATACATTCATGGCGCCCTCTGTAAGTACCCAAGGCAATCATTGGGGACTGTTTTGTGAACACTCTAGGCTTCAGGTATTATCTGATTCCTGAATTATTAGGTACTGATGGTGTTGAAGACCCATGACATTCCGGAATTACGTTCTCTCTTTCTAAAAATAAAGCTGGATAATTCTTCTTCCTGTTTGTTCCTGCACTCCCATCCTGTGTGCTGCCGTGTTTGCCCACGGTTCTCTCTTCCCAGGTTCCTTTGGACTGGCCTTCCCAGTTTATGATGTGACAGAGGATTGAAATTAGAATACTGAATAAAATCCTTAAGAGGTGGGCATTGGACTTTGTGGCACGTCTACTGTATATCATGTGCTTAACCCAAGTTCATGTACATTTAGAAACCATCTCTTAAGGAAAGTCTGATCATTTCCAGTTGAAGAAAAGATACACAAAGAGGGTTGATACTTTGACCAGCTAACAAATATAAGAGTGTAATGTCAACTTGGGTATGTGTGGTTTCAAATCCTGTGGGTTTTCCATGTCACCTGCCTGTCTTGCCTTAGAAAAGAATTATTGATGTCATTGAGTTGGATGAAGTGAGACTCGTGAAGGGATGTAGTTGCTGGCCCAACAGGCACATTTCACTGTATCTCTTTTTTTCCCTCATTTTCTTACTGAGCAAATACTCCCCCTGAATACCACCTCCCCTTCTTTCTGCAGGGGACTTGAGACACAGCACTGTCAAGTATCAAGCATCTACCACATTTCCAAATTTCGCAGCATGGTCTTGCTATTCATGGAGAGTTTCATTTCCGAAAGACAGTGTCTTGTAAAATAAAGTTCTCCTTATTACTAGGCCAGCTAACTGAAAGTAGAATACTTATTTTTTTCTAGACAGCATTTCTTTAAAGTTGACATGTTTAGGTGCTATCTCAGGGAACCAGCACTGTAGCTGTTTACCACATTTCCTGAGGCATCCTTGTGTGAGGGCTGGAGAATTTTAACAAGTGTCTTGACTTTCCCTGTACCTGGAGATTAATGTGCTGGTAAAAACTTTATGAACCCTTAATCATTCATAGCAAACATATCGGATCCTCTGCAGCTAAAAGCTTCAGCATTCATAATTAAGACACAACAGAATGGGACCATGTAAATAGGAAAATGACATCCCTGAATACCTAAGAAACTTTCTTGTAAAATTTAAGTTGTGGGAGCTTGAATTTTGAACAGAAATGTATTTCCTTAGCGTTATCACACACAAAATGATCCCCATGTGTAAGATGGGAATGAAAGAAATTTTGAGCTACTTCTAGGTAATCTCATGGAAATGATTGCATCCCCTTATAAAGATACTAGTTACTGCCACTAACAGTTGTCCCCCCCCCACCATGTGTACAGCTTCTGGTTGAAACAATGTAACGTTGTATTGGAGTAGTGTATTTCTTTGTTAGGATTGCTATAACAAAGAGCTATGAACTGGGTGGCTTAGCAGAAACACTAGAACTTCAAGATTGGAACGTCAGCAGGATGAGTTCCTTCTGTGGGCTGTAAGGGAGAGTCTGTTCCTGAATTCTCTCCAAGCTTCTGGTGGTTTGTTGGCAATTTGGGGTGTTCTCTGGCCTCTGCTGCATCACCCCACCCTCTGCCTCATCATCACCTGGCATTCTCCCTGTGTGTGTGCCTGTGTCCAATTTCTCCTTTTTATAAGGACACCAGTTATATCCGTGTAGGGACCCACTCTGCTGCATGTGACCTTGATAACCTTGTCATTACTTAACTAATTACATCTGCGATGACCCATATCCAGGTAAGGTCACATGGTGAGGTGCTGTGGGTGAGAATTTCAACCCACGAGTTTTGGAGAAACACAGTTCAGCCCTTTGAAAACAATAAAAAATGTGACAGATAATTGAAGTTAGAATACTGAGTAAAACCCTTAAGAGGTGGGCAGTAGACTCTGTGGCACATCTAGTAGTAGAGCATAATGTAACCTCTTCGATGGCAACAAATGACTCCACAATTTCAGTGGATCAAAACAGCAAAGCTTTATTTCCTTCCCAAATTCCAGTAAAGGACTCCACACTTCTTCCATCCTCTTGTCTATGGCTCAGCCTTAAGCCTGTATGTGGCACCTGCTTCCATGACCTCCAAGGTAAGGGAAGAGGGTACTGGAAGGTTGAGGACCAGCAAAATAGGAAGTTTCTACTGGGAAGTGACCTAAGTCTTACACTTAAATTTCAGTGGCTGAAAAGTCCTAAGAGGCAGAGCAATGTAGTTCTTCCTGGGTGGCAAGTAAGAGAAGAACCAGAAATATTGATAAGTCAGTAGACATTGGTCCACATATATTTGTCTGTCTTTGGATCAATACTAAAAAACACTGGCCATCTATTTTGACGTCTTGACAAGACTTGCAGCTGTCTGGCTAAATTAAGTTATTTTCCTAGGACTTGAGATGTTGAGACATTAATAATCTTTCTATCCACTTCTCCCTTACCCGGAAAGGATCCATTCCTAAAATGAAAATGGAAGGTGCATTTATGTGAATACAAGTTACCTTCATTTGCGTTTTGGGGCATATTTGTTGGATAAACTATGACAATGCCATACATAGATAACCGTGGTACAAGGCTGAAAGGTCATAGGTGTGGTGCTTTCTCTGATCAACTTTCCTTTTTAGTAGAAGGGAGAGTCTCAAAGGTAACATGTCAGGACTTGATCTCACAAACTGCTCAAGGAAGCAGACACACAGGGACTGCCTAGGTCTTTAGCTAGAAGGAATCCCAGAGTAAATGTCTTACCTGTTTAATGCCTCCTTTGCCAAAGTGTCTCCCACATATTTTTCATCACATGGTCCTATTTATCTCCTTTGCAGCATTTACCACCCTCAGACATCTTCTTCTCTATGTGTTTGCTTATTTCTTACATTTATTTCCCTTTATTGCATATCTCCACCTACCTTCTCTTGGATATTAGTTCACAAAGATACCTCTCTCCCTCTTTTCACTGTTAACCTCATCACTGAGAAAAATACCTGCCTGATGCTGAAGCAAATAAGGTAGTGAATCAATAAATGTAATCAGTATTGCATTTAAAATATATCGTAATGGTAGAAGGCAGGAAATTGGGGAAAATGTTCCATCATGCTATAAGGGATGGGTATTGGGAACTGGAAGCTTACAAAGTAAATGTTTATAATGCGTTTAAATCAATTTATCTTTCTTTCCTACATTCCATGGGTGTATATTTCTCCTAAGGTCTCTATGACAACATACTATTTATTGGGAAATTATATTCATTTTATTTTCTAGAAACAAGACATTTTGTGTTCAAAAATATATGCTACCTTGTTATAGCTGAGTTATTCCTAAAGGATCATGATGTAAAACTTGTCATCACTAAATTTGTAGGGTAATTTAGGGCAAATGAATTTGGGTGGAAACCGTGAGGTAGAATGATTCCTTTCTGAATTACTTTGAGTTGTGAATTTTATCACTGATCATCTTTTAATGGAGAAGTTCTGCATGTATTTTTAAGAGAATACCTTTGTTAATATCTTTTTGAAGAAACACCTGAGTTTCATCTGGTGTTCAACAAGAAAAGACAAAAGCATTTTGGGCTTAATTTTTCTCGCATAGTAAACTGTCATTGAAACAATTAGAAGAAGATTCATTGGTGTTCTAAATGAAAACATAAGGCTTTTTAACAATAGCGATATAGTGGAACCCGAGACTGTGCACTATTGCTTTGATTACAGAGATTGTGTTTAGAGAAATTACTGGTTCTGGGGTTTTCTAAGCTGTATTTAGAGTCACTGTATCCTAACTTTTCACATAAAATTATGACACAATGTTCAATGTCATTTTCTTGAGATTTTTGTGTACACTCTTACGTTCCTTTAATTTTTCATTTCTTCTTGGCTATTTATTTTGTGATTAATTTCTTTCTTTCTTTCTTTTTTTATTGTTTGGGCTTCATTGAGTGTACAAAGAGTTAGGTGACACTGATTGGGGTTGTTGGGTAAAATCCGGCCTGTGTTTTAGATGTTCTGATATAAATCAGACCCGAGGCCTGAACTTTAGACTTAGTGGCATTGGACGCTGCAGTTTAACAGGGCATCCTGACACTGTTCTAGGGAAATGGGAGGCCCTGAATTTGTGCTGTGTGGTGTCTACATTTTGGATTAAATGACCAAGAGTGGATGAAGTAATTGCCACAGCGACTTGTGGCTTCATGACCTCCGTTCACGTTCCCAGTGGTCCTTCTCAGGCCTGCCTGTGTTCTCTTGGCTTCTCACGTGTGTTCACAGTTATCTGCTCTATCGTCCTCTGTCTCCGTTGCGGGGCTGGAGTAATCTCAGGGCGTCTCTAGTAGCGCCTCTCCTGCAGCGTGATGTCTGGCTGGCTTCGGTACAGAATTCCATCTTGGTGTCTGCTCCTTTGAAAATCATTCTGCCCAGTTGCTAGTTATGAGCTGTTGTCATTGTGATGGATTTCTTGACCTTGAGGGGCTGTGGCAGCCAAGTGGATGTCATGCTGTATTTTGTATCTCTGCTTTTTGACTGGTCTTTAATTACTGCTGGTTCTTCAACCTCAGGGAAAACTCCGACAGTATTATCCGTTTATGTAGCTGGCAGTTTGGAAACAGAGAGCCATTGGCAATGATCTTTTAAGTTAAAGGATTAAACTCATATCCTTTTCCAATCCATTTTATATATTTAAGTTAAAAATTTCAGAATAATTTACATTTACAAAATATTTTTACTACACTTATTATGATATATAATGATAAATAAAATTATTTCATTGTCTTATCAAACATGAAATGCCATAAGGTTGCAATAATAAACATAAATATTAGTGAGAGTATTATTTAAGTTTTCCAGTGAATAGAACTCTCAATATATTGAAAAACATTATAATTCTTTTAATAATTACTATGGGCTTGGCACCTGTAGCTCAGCAGCTCTGAGCTACATACACAGGGGCTGGCAGGTTTGAACTTGGCCTGGCTTGCCAAACAACTATAACAACTACAACAATAACAACAGCAACAAAATAGCCAGGTATTGTGATGGGTGACTGTAGTTCCAGCTACTTGGGAGGCTGAGGCAAGAGAATCACGTAAGCCCAATAGTGAAGTTGCTATGAGCTGTGATGCGACAGCACTCTACCAAGGGTGACATAGTGAGAATCTGTCTCAAAAAAAAAAAAAAAATAATAATAATAATAATTACTATGACAGTGATCAGAATTGATGTTTTTCCTTGATGTTTATGTTCACAAAACATACTTGGAGCAAAATCTCAATGGATCAGACAAAATGAATAATTAATATTGCTGCTCTTTTTGTGATATATTCCACCTTCTTAAAATTCTACCTTAGTCTTATAGCCCTTATGTAATATTTACATAAAAATAGTTTTTATATTTGTATAGAAATAGTTTGTGTATCAAAGTTTTAAAAATATTTATATGTATCCTACATATTGATCTACTTATTTATACTTATTACTGGTTTTGACATTATAATCTGCATGTGAACTTATGATCATGTATTAGTTCTGTGAAAACTTTTATAAAACAAAGGCTCCATCAGCAATTCCTTTTTTTTGGTTCCCCAATGTCCCTAAAACTTAGTCTATTTTCAAAAAAGAGGAGATACTTAGTAAAACTCACTTATTGAATAAATTTTGCAGTGATAGATTCAGAGCTATATAGGGGGTTTTGATTTGGTTTTATCTGTAAATGTTTTATCTGAAAAATGTGTAATACCGCACATACTCGAGTATAAGCCGACCCGAGTATAAGCCAACCCCCTTAATTTTACCCTAAAACTGGGAAAACTCGAGTATAAACCGAGGTGGAAAATGCAGCAGCTACTGGTAAATTTCAAAAATAAAAGTATATACCCAAAGCAATTACAATAATTGAGGAATTAGTAGGTTAAAAGCTTTTCAATATTTATTGCTAAAGAAAAACTGTAAACTAGCAACAACAACTTTAAAACTTTAAACAAAGTGCAGAAAACCGTAGCTTAACAGGTAATCAAGCTGTGGGTTATATGGTTGTGGGTTAAATAGTTCAGTGGAATACAGTTCAGTTCAGCCGCCTACCTCTTCAGCTCAGCAGGGACTTGTGGCCTGAGCTGAAGCACCACCCCCTCAAGCAGAGGGCAGAAGATGACTGGAGACTATGTGCATTTGATTAGGTGCGCGCACACCAAATCAAATAACCTGTATGACCCGAGTATAAGCCGAGTTCGGGTTATACAAAATTTGTGCCGAAAAAACTCAGCTTATACTCGAGTATATATGGTAATACTGTCACAAATTTATTTTTATTAGAACACTCCATACTCTCCAACCTAAAAGCTGTCAGAAACTAAGTTTTAGTCTTGGTTCTGCCACTAAAAAATTCCAAGTGAGATGTGAATGGAATAAGCACAGTATTTCCCAAGCCCCGTTGCCTTAGAAGGCTTTTCATAACCCTGATTCCTACACCCTTCCCTCCGTGTGCTAATTGGAATCTTCATAGTTGTGCCAGAAAGTGGGTAATTTTTTAAAGCTCTCTAGGCATCCCAATATTGTCAGACTAAAGCCTAGCGTTTAGAAACCCATGAACTAGAAAAACTCTAAATTTTACCAACTTTAACTTGCTATAAAGATGCTATTTATTTTTTTGCTTTTAATTTCATAAATCAATCCAGTCTTACAGGCGGGCAAAACATTTTTTCAGGATAGAAGCACCTTAGAGATGATTTATTTCATCCCTTTGCTGTCAACAGAAATTCCCTTTTCAGAATTATTTGCATATGATCTTTAGTCTCTCTGGATTTAAGACTTCTTTAAATAAAAGTGATTTAAATATTTTTTAGTCTAGATTCCTCCCTTTACTAGGACATGGTTGACCTCTTGCTCATATTTGGGTCATGATTATTTTTATGAAACCTATTTGCTGGGCACTCATTTCTGGGGACACCTAATGAACAAAACAGAAGCATTTCACACTTTTTCCATCAGGAGTGTCTGGGTGAGTGAGGACACCGCTTCAGAACAGCATCGTCTGTGAGAGGTAAGGGGCGAGCACATGGGTGAGATGCAGATACTCAGAAGAGATATGTAACCTAGTCTTAGGAGGGACATGGGGACTTTCTGGACAATAGATCACCTGAGACAGTGAAGAAAAGGTAAGGACGGAGGTGTAAGCTAAGAGGCAATAAAAACTCTTACGTGCATGGCAGGCAACGTGAGCAGCTGAGTGTGGCTGCACATCTAAGTCAGGTAGTTCTCTGGAAGATCCGTGATGCAGCATTACGTCTGCCAAATTTAAATCTACTGAGATGGATGTAAAGGACACAATACTTTGGCAGTGGCACTCTATATAAATTTAACACTTGAAGCCAGATTAAGTAAAGATAGTTTATTAAGCATTTTTTTCTTTCTTAATCTTACCTTAATAAAACTTTTTTAAAAATTTATATCTGTGTCTGTGCTGGATCCATGGTAGAACTTCAGAGCCATCTGGGGCTGATACAGTTATGTCTGGAAAATGATACTGGCTGGCTCAGGTACCTGGACTCAGCAGCCAGTGCTGAACTCAGGGCCGTGTGCACGTTCCCTGGGCAGCTCATCATATGCTCACTTTAATTAGCCGATGTGGAGCCCCACTCCATCTCTGATGATTTTTTTGAAAGTTTTGCTTACTGAAAAATGAGACATCCTTTACACATAATTGATAATTAGTGACAGCTTTCCCATGTAAACATTGAGAATTATTCCAATACCTTTTTATCAGGTCATTATTAGTCCATTTAAAATTTTCTGTTGTAGACTACACCTCCCATTTGATCTTTCAGTCCTGTTACTAGGTATCTACCTGGAAGAAAAAAAAATCCTTTTATCAGAAGGACATTTGCAGTACTAGACTGTTTATCGCAGCTCAGTTTACAATTGCTAAAACATGGAAATGGCGTAAATGTCCACTAACCCAGGAATAGATTAATAAGTTGTGGTATATGTATACCATAGAATACTATTCAGCCACTGAAATAGATGGATAGTTTACATCTTTTGTATTAAACTGGATGGAAGTGGAAGACATTATTCTTAGTAAAGCATCACAAGAATGGAGAAGCAAGAATCCTATGTACCCAATTCTGATATGAGGATAATTGATAACCTAATACACGATGGGAGATAGGGGAGGGGGGCTGAAGGGAGAGGAAAGGAGGGAGGGAGTGGAGGGGTCATGGGGTGTGACACACCTCTTGGGGACAGGATATAATTATAAGAGGGACTTTACCTAACAAATGTGTAACCTGGTTCTTTGTACCCTCAATGAATCCCCAACAATAAAAAAAAAAAAAAAATTTCTGTTGCTCTTTCTAGGAATTTTTAAAATTAGAAAAAAATTAAAATAAAAAAATCAGTAAATTAAAAAACTCATAATATCTAGATATTTGAATCAGCAAAGTTTTCCTTGTGAAATTTTAAACACGAAAAGCAATTTTTCTAATAAATAAATACTTTTTAAAAAAACTGTTAAGTCATTTAATCCTGTTAAGTAACTTTACAATTCTCTAACTTTCAAAAGGGTGCCTATGTGCGCTTCCAATACATTTATAATGACGCCACATAATAGTCAGTGTATGGAAATTTGAGCCCTAAAGGAAATCTCAAAGATCAGCCAATTCTAACCACACATTTCATATCTGAAGACAGTGAGGTCCAGAGAGATTTGATGATTCACCTTAAACGGTCCTTGTTAAAACTCAGCTATCTTCATTGCCAGCCTGGGGTTCATTCCCAAGTCAGTGTTCTCTGCTGTAATGCAATACGGACTGAAAAAGTCATACCTTTCTAACCTTCTATCATGTTTGCTTTATCTCTTCTTTACACTTGATCATAATTTATGTTATCTCATCTTTACATTCCCAAGGGCTGGGTATACAGTTGGTGCATATATTTGTAACAACTGAAAAGGATAAATATGAGGGAACGTACGGAATTTATGTAATCTCGCATGATTCCTCAAGCATTTGCATATTATCCAACACGCAAGCCGTGCCGTCTTATGTAGATACATTTGATGGAGAGAAAGAAGAAAAATCAGGATAAATGCCTCAACAGCTGTCAATGTTAAATAATCCTGTAAAGCTGTGAAAGCCTTCATTTGCTTTCAAGAGTTGTGACATATGGCCACAAATGGCTTGAAGATTTATGTCATCTCTGTTGGCTGAGATTCAAAATACATTGTAAGAAAGATTCCATCCTCCATTATCCTTGAAAAGACCCTTCAGAACTCATGGAGCATTTAGAAAGCAGATAGAGGATGATGAGGTTCAGATGCCTAAAAATGACAGGCTCTAATCGGGATCTCCAGCTTATCACAGAAAATTACGGGGAAAAAATAACAGATTTTCTACTGACACCACACTCTTCAATACTGACACCTTATTGACCTAAGGAAGCCTCTGGTAGACGGAAGTGTTTGAATTGCTCTTCTCCAATATCGCAGTAGGATTGGAAGCCAGATTTTAAAATTATATTTTTTTAAGAAGAGGCCATTCTTTTCTATTTAAAGAATTCAACCTTAAAGATGAAAAAGTGAAGAAACTCAAGTTCTCCAGTGGATTCTAGCTTCTGTAAAGGTTGTAAGAAAAAAGGTCCACTTAAATGTTATAAAAATTAAAAAAAAACAAAAACAACTAAGGAATAAAGAAAAAATGCTGAGCAAAGAGCAAAAGAAGCACTGAAGTAAAGCGTTAGAGTAAGGAGGTCACTGAACTTGATAAAGTCCCCTGGGTGCCAGCACAAGTAATCAAGCCTCCTGAGGAAACGCAATCGAAGGGGAGACTCCACAGAGGCCTTGGCGGTCCTGGCGGTGTCCGCTGTCCACCTGTGTTCTGCCCTGTCCTCTTCACTGCCCTCGGCCCGCTCACTGCTCTACTTTCCTGCTATTTGCCTCCTGAGGCTTCTAAACACTGCTAACTGCATTTCTAAAGGCTTCTCACCATATGACAGTTTGTGTGTGAGTCGTATTATTTAGGAATCAGGACAATCTTTTTTGTTCAAAGTAGAATAAATTGTGCTCCAATTCTAGGTGCTTATGAAAAATACATTGTACTTCAACCTGAATAGTATATTGCATAAATCCCTCCAGCTACCACATTCGGGGACAATGTTTCACATTAGAAATTAAATTACTTACTGCATAATCTATAATCATTTTAGACAAACACCTGATTTTCTCTGACTTAGAATTGAATATTTTATTAGGTAGCCAGAGTGTTAGACCCCTGTGTGGGTGCTTACTTGAAGAGAGGAAATAAATAATGTCCAAAGATCTGTGTTTATGGAAGTGTGCCAAAATGGCTACCAGAGCCCATCTGGCAGACCAGAAGACCAGGTGAACCTGGATTCTATTAAATCTCGCCAGTGGCGGACGTCTGGACCTTTGGTTGTTCTGGATGCAGTCTGGGTGCAAAGCATGGTTCCCAGTGTGATCCAATTACCAGATCTACTTAAAGGTTCTTGTCTCCTCCGTGTTTGAGCGTTGTGATTTGTTTTTTGACAGTAGACCTTTATCAGAGTTTATTGTAGACATCTCATTACTTATTTTTGGCAAGCCACTTTGCACCAATGTTGAACTTTGTCAGTTAAAAGAGAGACCATGTTAGAACCTGAATGACAACATCTCTAATTAACCTGAAATGCACAGTGGAATGCCTTTTGACATAACATTGCTTGCAAGTAAACTTGACTGCTTGACTTTTTTTTTTCTTTCTCACTAATAAATTGAAAAGTCATCATTCAAAGATGATATTCCATCAGTCCTCAAACATACCAAGTTGTGTTTTTTTTTCCTTTTTTAACTGACCTCAGGCTTTTACCTGACCTTTTTCTTCACTATCTTTTTTTTTTTTTGGCTTGGATAAATCTCAAATTTCTGCTTAAGTTTCAATATCCGTGGTTGGTTTATAGAGGCATACCTCAGAGACATAGTGGGCTCGGTACTAGACCATAGTAATATAGCAACTATTGTAATAAAACAAGTGACCATATTAATATAGCAACTATGGAAATAAAGCAGTGACACAAATTTTTAAATTTCCAAGTGCTTATAAAAGTTATGTTTACATTAAACTGTAGTCTATTAAGTGTATAATAGCATTATATCCCAGACACAACTTCATTTAAAACTACCTTATTGCTAAAAAATGCTAATGATCATCTGAGCAAGTTTTGTTCTTGCCTTGATGTTGGTGGCTGCTAACTGATCAGAATGGAGGTTGCTGGTGTGATTGTGGTAATTTCATAAAATAAGACGGTGGTGAAGTTTGCTGCATTGATGGACTCGGCATTTGACAGAAGATTTCTCTGTGACAAGTAACGCTGTTTGATAGTATTTCACTCTCAGAGGAACTTCTTTCACTACTGCAGTCCATCCTGTTCAAACCCTGCCACTGTTTTATCAGCTGAGTTTGTGGAATATTCTAAATCCTTTCATGTCATTTCAACAGTGCTCACAGCACCTTTACCAGGAGCAGGAGTACGTTCCTTTTTTTTTTTGTGGTTTTTGGGTAAGGCCAGGTTTGAACCCTCCACCTCTGGTATATGGTGCTGGTGCCCTATTCCTTTGAGCTGCAGGTGCTGCCCTTTTTGTTTAGACAGAATCTCAGGCTGTTACCCTGGGTAGAGTGCCATAGCTCACATCAACTTCCAATTCTTGGGCTCAAGCAACCCCCTTGCCTCAGTTTTTCTATTTTTCAGAAGAGAGGAGGTCTTGCTTTTTGCTCAGGCTGGTCTTGAACTTATGAACTCAAGCAATCCACCCACATTGGCGTCCCAGAGTGTTAGGATTGCAGGCGTGAGCCACCTCGCCTGGCCCACAGGAATAAATTCTATCTTAAAGAAATTACTTTCTTTGCTCATTCACTCAGAAGAAGCAACTGTTCATCCACTCACGTTTTATCATGAGATTGTAGCAGTTCAGCCACATCTCCAAACTCCACTTCTATTTCTAGTTCTTTTACCATTTCTACCACATCTGCAGTGACTTTCTCACTGCGGTTTTAAACGCCTTAGAGTCATCCATGGGGGGTGCAATCTTCTTCCACACTTCTCTCAATGTTAATATTTTCACCTCTTCCCTTTAATCATGAATGATCTTAATGGCACATGGAATGTTGAATTCTTTCCAGAGGATTTTCAGTTTACTTTGCCCAGATCCAACAGAGAAATCACTATCTATGCATACTAGAGCCTCACAAATAAGACACGTAAGTCTTATTAGTTAAGAAATACATTTTGTGAGTATTTCTCGGACTTAAATGTCAACATGACTCCTGGATTCATGGACTACATAATGAATATTGTATTTGTAGGCCTGAAAACAACATGAATCTGCTTGTATTGGAGCTCTTGGGTGACCATGTGCATTCTCAATGAGCAGTAGTACTTAGAACGAATCTTTCTTTTTTCTGAACAGTAGGTCTCAAGAGTGGGATTAAAATATTCAATAAATCATGCTATACACAGATGTGCTGTTATCCGAGCTTGGTTGTTCATTTATAGAGCACAGGCTGAGTAGATTTAGCATGATCCTGCAGGGCCCTGGGATTTTTACAATGGTAATTGTATGTGGATTTCAACTTTAAGTAGTCAGCTGTATTTGACCCTAACAGGAGGATCAGCCTGTCTTTTGATGATTTGAAGTGCGGTGTTAATTATTTCTCTATATTTAGGAAAGTCCTAGATGGCATCTTTTCCTAGTAGAAAGCTATTTCACCTGCGTGAAATTTTGTCTTTGAGTATAGCCCCCTTTATCAGTCATCTTAGCTGGCAATTCTGGACCACTTTCTGCAGCTTCTCTGTAGACTGCTTGCTGCTTCACGTTGCAGTTTTATGTTATGGAGATAGATTCCTTCCTTCAACCTCATGAACCAACCTCTGCTAGCTTCAAACTTTTCTTTTCTTTTTTTTTTTGCTGTTTTTGGCTGGGGCTGGGTTTGAACCCATCACCTCCGGTATATGGGGCTGGCACCCTACTCCTTGAGCCACAGGTGCCGCTCTAGCTTCAAACTTTTCTTCTGCAGCTTCCTCACCTCTCTCAACCTTGATAGAATTGAAGGGATTAAGAGTCTGGCTTTGGATAAGCTTTGGTTAATGGAATATTGTGGCTAGTCTGTTCTTCTGTCCAGACCACTCAGCTGGTCTTCATATCAGCAATGAGGTTGTTTTACTTTCCTATCAGTGGTGTGTTCACTAGAGTAGCATTTTTAATTTTCTTTAAACAGCTCTTCTTTGTGTTTATAACTTACCTAGCTTTTTGACCCATGAGGCCTACTTTTTGGCAGACCAGTATGCCTTTGTCACTAAGCTTGCTAATTTCTAGCTTTTGATTTAAAGTTAGAGAGCATGCAACTCTTTCTTTCACTTGAATTCTTAGAGGACATGGCAGACTTATCAACTGTCCAAATTTCAATGTATGTTGGTGTAACCCCCATGAACAGCAAGGGCAGGGGGGAGAGAAAGAGGTAAGCATGTCAAGTTGGTGGAGCTGTCAGAACACAACTTTTATCTGTTAAGTTCACCATCTTACATGGGCACAAATTTGATACCCTAGTAACATCAAAGATTACAGACCACATGTCACCATAACAGATATAGTAATAATGGAAAAGTTAGAAGTATTGTGAGAATTACCAAAATGTGATACAGAGTCATGCTGTTTGGAAAAATGATGCCCATAGTCTTGCTTGAGACAGGATTGCCACAAACCTTCAATTTCTGAAAAACACATTATTTCTGAAGCACAATAAAACAAGGTGTGGCTACATGGAGTGGTTTGCCTAGATGTCCTTTGACTCATTTTGTTTCTGTCACTAATATAATGTGACCTATAATTATTTTTTGAGTGTTTCTTTATTTTGCAATAGCCTTCTCAGCTGGCATGTGAGCTCTGTGCTAGCTTAGAAACTTTGAATAGCCCATTAAGAGTTATACTTCTAGCACATGACATATTCCTGACATTTGGTAAGGGTCAGTTAATATTTAACGAACAAGTTTCAGTGAATAAGTCCAGGAATTGTGATCACCCATATTGCTTATACTATAGAAGGATTTATTTTTTAAAGACAGGTACATTTTGACTTTTCATGAGTTCCGTTTGATGAGCACAATTGTTTATTTTAACAGGAAATTATTGAGCAACTCATTAGCTGCTGTGGGAGGGTTGTAAAGTGATAGATGTAGTCCTTTTCCTCCCAAAATACATAGTCTCCTGGAGAATTGGGCAGGTATATAAGGTAGTTAGTGAACGAAGAGGAAGGATAAAATAATTAGAATTAGTGGTGATGGTGGATTTTATTTTTATGTTCTGGTAGAGTAATACTATGTATCTGACAAAAGGGTATTCCCTGTCTCAACAGTTAACTTGTCCATTACTATTAATTGAAGGGCTCAACTACAACTTGAACTTTACCTTAGAAACAAAAACAATGCAACCAAAACATTTGCACTCTCATCTTACTCTGAAATTTTAAGAAGTATTAATTGAGTTCTAACTCTGGGCCCTCCACTAATATTATCCTCCAGTAATACTATACTTGAAATAAATGTTTGAGAACAAGTACTACCCCAGTTTTACTGAGGAGGAAAGGTAAGTCCAAGCGGTGCAATAATATTTTGAGTGTCCTACTAAGTGTAGTAGGCGACGTGCAAGGTCAGGGTTCAGATCCATGTTTTAAAAATCCATGTCTTGAACACTTTTCTGTACACAAAGTTAGCTTTCTCCCTTCTACCCTTTTACCCTTAAGCAAAAAGTTAACAAACCCTTTTCTCTTTCTGAGTGAGAATCGACCTTCTGTTAACTCTCTCCCTCTAATCAGCTAATAGCATTTTAAGGGTGGTTAAGCTAACGAGTTCCTAAGTAATGTTGCTTCTGGCCTGACCTGTGACTGGTGATTTGCGTATGTGCAGGCTTGAGTTAAGAATGAAGTATAGACACTTGACAGTGCTGCTGTAATCCTGGGCTTCCCTAAGGATGGTGGCTTGCAAATGGCGTGTCCCATGAAGTGGTCCTGGGCGCCAGGCCTATGGGATTACTGCAGTGGATATGGACTTCCTTTAAGGCTGAGGCTTTTGACTGGGACGCCTCTCACACCCACCGTGTGCACCTTGCCTTCTGTACCTGCACACATCAGAGAATCCTGCAGGAGAAGATCTGATGCAACCCTTCTGGAAAGCTGTGATTCTTGTCTTGTGTCTTGTTTAAATTGTCTGATGCCAAGTGAGGCTCTTTGTAGTCTCGCGTGAGCCCTAACGTTTAGTTGAACCTGAGCATTCTTGAAGAGAGGACTAGCATGAAAACCTTTTTATTTTGGCATATATGAAAAATATCTGCAATCATTAGTCTTGCTCTTAATGGTCTTTGGCCTGGGATGAATGAATTTGATCTTGGAATTAGGGCCAAGGAAGGGGAAGGGAGGGGGGAGGTTATGGTGGAGGGTGGGGCCACACCTACAGTGCATCTTAGAATGGGTACAGGAGAAACTTACTAAATGCAGAATACAAATGCCTACATTCAGAAACTAAGAAAATGCCATGAAGGCTACGTTGAACAGTTTGATGAGAATATTTCAGATTGTATATGAAACCCGCACATTGTA
>CAUYPK010085868.1:0-31168 GCA_963574355.1 Loris lydekkerianus | reverse complement strand
TAAGAGTGGTGCTGGGGAGGACAAAGGAGAGAAGAAGAATCACCCGGGAGGAAAAGAATGCTGTGCTCCGAGCTCTCCTGCAATAAAGTCTTGTGAAGCCTTCGTTGGTGTCCTCCTCTCTGCTGGTCGGCGGCGCGGCGACACCGACACCGACAATATCCTATTCTATTAACTCGAGGAAATCCCTATTTTCCGTCCTTTTAATTACTGGGATAGCATCATTCCCGAAAAATTCACTCAAATTGGTAATATTCTAAAGGTGAGATTTGGCTGCTAAGCCAAAGCAGGGTCACAGGAATCCTCCCATCAGCGTCTGGGCACAGGGCAAGTTTGGAATCAAAATCCTAGTGAGAAGGTATTAGTCTCACAGGATTCTTAGGCCCTTATTCCCTGTTTATAAAACTGGGAATATCCAAATAATATTGCTAGCTTCAAATCCACACATTTGGAGACTCTCATTTCAGCAGTGACAAAATTCTTAGTCAAATCCTGTGGTGAGGATCAGAGATGAGGATTGCTAAAGCTCTTCGGTACTAGGGTCTCTGGAAGGTGGACTTTGGTTAGAATTTGTTTGAATGCTAACTATCCTTTTAGTGTATAATTTCTGACTGGATCCTTAAATATTCAGTAACTGCCTCTAAAGAACACATAAAATACAACTAGTGAGGATTTTACAAGGTTGACATAGAAGAGTTTTTTAAATAAATTACAGAGAATACAAATGCCCTTGAGCCACTTATTTCTCTGTACAGAAAGCACATTATTATTGCCTTGTTACACTATTCCTATAGGACAAAAGACATATAAAACATTAATTATGATGTCACTGTGAAAAGCCATAAAATGCCATCACAGTATAGAAGCCATATTACACTTGTCAATTCCTAATAATCAATGATATGAACTAAATGTAATTTCTGAGAAAGAATGCATCATTCACTGAAAACCCCATGCACATGGTCATCTCAATGGCATGCTATTCCTTCTAAACGTACCGTTCCCTTTTGCTCAGGGTATGTTTAAATCGTTTACATATCAGACTGCACACCCTTGAAAGTGCTCTCAGTGTGAAATGCTGGGACATGTGGACTTCATCTGCATAGCCCTTCTCAAGAACTGCCTCACAGAGAAGAAACCACTCTTGCCTTCTCACTCAAGCACAGGGCGGTGGGTGAGCTGTATTCTATTAACCTCAGTTCATTCATTATTCAGCAGTTCATAGAAGCATCATGCTGAGGTTGACCTGGGGAGCCTGGAAAAGAAAACTTAAGGAGTTTACATAAAAGCTGTACCCATATGGCCAAAGAGTACTGACAATTATTCACTTTTTAAAGCAAGGAAGAATCTATTTTTATGAGGCTTATCCAGTGGTGGCTAATTGCTTAAAACTGTTAGGCAGAATACAATTTCTCTGGCATTGAACCAGCTCCTGGTAGATTTCCTTTCTGAAGATGCACCCAGCCCATTACAATTGTTTCCAAAGGACTGTCCATAGTATTTTGTTATGAAGGCATTTCATTGCATTGTTTGAAGGAGCAGGGCAACTCTAACAGATGCTTTAAGGTGAGCAACACCAGACTTGTCACTGAAATGATATGGATTATCATGAGATTCATGTGTAAGGTAGTCACGTGAAAGATACTTCAAAGAATGAGCTATTATATTAAAATCTCTACTTTGTAAGACATACAAAAATAAAATCTTATGACAGACATTCTGCACGTAAGTTAGAATCTATTAACTTAGTAAAACCAAATCAGCTAGAAAGTGCTTAAAAGGGGAGAAAGAGATACCTAAAGTGATTCGTCCCAGCAGATAGAAAGAAAGGGGGTGGGGGGAGATCAAGGAGTCTCTGGGAAGAAGCTGGAGAACACAGCTGGCTAGGTGAATATGCAGGTGCTAACAGAGTTAGACGGAGCCTGATCAGAATCTGGAGAGTGCTCAGAGAGGTCCTAAGGCTGACTGGATAGGACCGCAGCAGTTTGTTTCTGTTTTTTAAATGACTGCAAATTCTCTGATACTCCCCTGATCAGGTGTGGGGTCTCTGTTCCCTCCATACAGCATGTAAGTAAGGTTGTAATCAATACAACCCCACATGACTTCCGAAGCTTCCACCTGGTTTTGTTGGGCTGGAGGAAGCCAGTAGCCTATAAGAAATTAGGCTACTCTAAGACTACCCTGCCATCACTAGCCCCTGCAGAGCTCAACTGTAAACTATAAATCATCCTGTAAGTGCAGGTCCAGCCAAACCCTCAGAGGACTACAGTCCCAGGAGACCTCTGACTGCAACTACCACGTGACAGATCCCTGGTGAGAACCACTCCGTTGGGCCCTTCAAAATTCCCAGCGCTGGAGTAATTTGTATTACATCAACAGTGACCAGAACAAGGACTGATTCACTGACCTACAAGGAGATTTGGGTGAGAATTTTTTTTGCAACTGACAATGAAGTCTATGAACTGGATTAACCAAGTTTTTAAAAAATAAGACTAGGAACTTGTTGGCAGATTCTGGAAAACTGTCTTAACAACTGTGGAGCCTTCTTTCTTTTCTTTCCAGATCTAGAAAAGTGTCCTATCCCTCAGACATCAAGTAACACTGAACTGAATTACCCCTTAATACTAGAATCCATTTCCTCACATTTCACTTTACCATAAGTCCCACTGAGCATTAAAATATTTTCTCAAAACATATACATTTAAGATGCAAAGAGAAAATTTTTATTTAAAACATTCTGTATTTTGCTATTTTTAATCTAAAGCCACATTGAATCCTTCTAGTTGCTCCTGAGCTAAAATCTTTTTCGCTAATAATAATTTTATTCTTAAAGGCTTCACTAGTTCTGAATCAAATTCTGATGTGACTCATCTGGTGCGTGGGTAGCAACTAGAGACTTTCTAGAAGGGTAAGTTACTACGGGGGAAACATCCCAAATGATTTTGAAAAATAAGTTGTAACAGTTATAAAACATCCATGGCAGAATCGGCAGGCAGCCCTAGAATTAACTGTGCAGAGAATTAGCAGCAGGTATGTGGTTAGATGTGGTATAAACTATAAAATAACCTTAGAACAAGGATCTCACCCAAGATCTTTTGCTCACTCAAACTTACCTGTTGGACAGGCCACTGAATTATGAAGAGCTAGAAAAACTGAAAATACAGGCAGATGCTAAGTCAGCCTCTAGACAAGACCTCTGTTTTTTCTTTTTTTTCCCCCCTCTCTCTCTGTCTCACATGCACGCACAGAGAAAATTACATTAGAGCCATAACATCAGACTAAGGCTACTTGCTTTATTTCTTCTCCTGTGCTGATTTTTGCCTTCCACATAGCATTGAAATGACCGAACATGAGTCAGGCTGACCAAATCTCTGGTCTGCTCTGAGCAGAAACCTGGCAAAACGCACAGAAAAAAAGGCCATTGTCTTCCTGCTTTTCCTTTCCGTACCTGACACCCTCAAAGTACAACCCTACCCCCAGTCCTCCCCTCCCTAACTGTCCCTCTCAGATAAAGTAGGTATGACCCTCTCGGTGAAGTGTCCTTGCTAAGGGACAGTTTTCATAATGGGCCTTTTTCCACCTCCCTTTCCCACCGGCCTCCTGTTTCCCATTCTCTGAGCACTGAATTCCCTCCACTGGTTCTCCACTGCCTGTAGGAAATAAATGCAGGCTTGGTATTTAAGAATATCTGCAATTTAAGATTTGTCCTGTCTTCACAGTTTTTCTCTCTTTCCTTCTCCAGACAAAGGCAGATAGTCTCTATTTCTCCATCTGTTTCTGTTGGTCACCATGAACTTTCCCACAGCCATAGCTTTGGTTGTTTCTTGCTGCCAAGCCAGAATTTCCTTCCTCCTATTTCCTAAGCCCATCTTTCTTGGAGGGCTCCAATCAAATCTGGCAATCTCCATGAGCTTTCTCCTCTCCCCTAAACCACAGTGGTCCTGCTCACCCCCAAAACCTCTATTGCTCATCTGGTCCTTAACACTTGCTAGGCCATAATGTTCCTCATTTGCTTATATTTTTCCTTCCCAGTGGAGGGCTGTGACAATGCCGTGCATTTCCAGTATCTTCAGTGGACCATGCCCAACCCTCAGCTTGTATTAGATGACAGTGACACTGCAGTCAAGAGACGGTCTACACATAAACTCCTGCCTGGGTGCGCTTTTCAGGGAGCCAGCACAATTAAGGGTTTTGTGGTGGTGGTGGTGGTGATGGTGGTTTCCAACAATGCAATGACTATTACAAATAAATCTAAAGATATGTTTCTTTTAGCTCCTCAGCACCCAAATGGAGAAAATATATTGAAGAAGTTCAGCTAACCCTTTAGATCAAAGAAGGTCCTTCTGAACCTTTATGTTTCCATCCTCGTCCATATGTCCTCGTTATTAGGACAGAAACCTGTGCATATCCTCAAATTCACTGGACCAACTCCTCTCTTTCCTCCTGAATGGAATCCTACCTATGCCAAGTCACTCCTCTACTTAGAGACCTGGATGAAACACCCCACTGCAGAACATGGGATCTGGCCAATCTGAGTGGCTGCTGAGGCAGCCAGCTGAGCATCCTGGAAGGAGAGTGTGCTTCCCGTAGGGTGACCATTCATCAGTAGGGAATAGGAAAATGGAGGGAGCCAGGCAGATAAATTCCCCTTCTTCTTTTTCACACCTAAAGTGTTCCAGGCTGTGGCTTCTCCTTGAGATAATTCTGGGAGAAGTCTTGTATGCTGAATTAATATGCCTGCTGACCAGCCTGCTGTGTGTCCCTGGTCCCTATGAAGCTGAGACAAAGGTGGTAAACATTGCATTACACTGCCTCCCATCCTCCTTGCTTCATTTCCCTTTCTCTTTTCCTCTCCCTGCTTTGAGTTTGCACCTTCCCCCTAAAAAAGGGTGATCATCTTAATACTTGCCTCAAGCTCTGGTCAAAATATTCCTAAATGTCATCAAAATTTCTTCCTTTCAAAATTTCCTTTACCTTCAGGTAAAGAAAAAAGTCATTAAAAGCCAGATCAGGTGAGTAGGGAGGGTGTTCCAATACAGTTATTTGTTAACTGATTAAAAACTCCCTCACAGACAGTGCTGTGTGAGCTGGTGCATTGTTGTGATTCAAGAGCCATGAGGTGTTGGCAAAAATTTCAAGTCATTTTGGTCTAACTTTTTCACACAGCCTTTTCAGCACTTCCAAATAGTAAACTTGGTTAACTGGCTGTCCAGTGGTACAAATTCATAATGTATAATCCTGCTGATATCAAAAAAGATTAGCAACATTATTTTGACTCTTGATTTGAACAGTTGGAACTTTTTTTTTTTTTTTGCAGTTTTTGGCTGGTGCTGGGTTTGAACCCGCCACCTCCAGCATATGGAGCTGGTGCCCTACTCCTTTGAGCCACAGGAGCCACCCTGTTGGAACTTTTTTGATTGTGGAGAATTGTCTGACCTCCATTGTGCACTCTGTTGTTTTGTGTCAGGGTCATATTGCTACACCCATGTTTCACCACCAGTGAAAACATAGTCTTGCCTCTCCAACAGGTCTTAGCAAACTTCGACTCTTCTTTGCTTTTGTTCATCAGTAAGCTCCTTTGGGACCATTTTCCGCACACTTTTCTCATGCCAAGATTTTCAGTTAAATTTTTCTAACTGTTTCTCTATTGACATTTATCTGGTCTACTTTGCTTCTCACAGTCCACTGATTTTGGCACACAATTCAATTAATTTTTGCAATGTTTTCATCAGTGTTGCTTGTTTCTGGCTGCTCTGGCCTCTCTGTATCTGTATATGTTTTCCTTCAGTAAAACATATAATCCATTTGTACACTTATGTTTTCTTCATGCCATGATCTCCATAAATTTGAGCTGACATGTCCCTGATTTCACTTCCATCCTTGCAAAGTTTAACAAGAAATTTAATGTTTGTTCATTTCTCTAATTTAAGTTTCAACATTCTCATGACAGCACACAAAAATATGCAGCAACAATAATGAACACCACTCAGCAAGACATGGCCTCAGCTGCATGACACTGGTATACCAAGGTTATGAACCCTTACCAAGTTCTTTGTATAGTGCTGCTGGCATAAGTGCACGGTGGCAAGTTCATGAGCTTAATTGTCAAATGTTATAAATAATCGCTTTGCAGTAGTATCTCTAGGTTCAGTACTTGAGGTCTCATCAGCCCATTTTACAGTCAGGCCAGCTCAGTCTATCTAAACAGGTTTGGGAAGAAGTAAGTCCTCTGTGGAAGATGCTGCTAGTTGCTAGCCATCTACCTCGTGTTTATCCTTGCTTTTTTCTTACTAATGGAAACCTGATTTTGTGATAAGCTACCCTTTGCAGTGATGGGATAGCCTTTGTTTTTGCTTCAGAAATGCATGTGTATAAGGTAAAACAAAAAGCCACCTCCTCAGCCTCCTTGCATTTGAGATCAACCTTATGACACAGTGTGGAAAGAAGTCTCATGGTGACATCAAGAAAGGCTTTGGTTTCCCACTCTAAGCACCTCCCCTTCCACCTTAGCGTTTCCTTCTTCTTTAAGAATGGAAAGCAAATACAGAGGCCTAAAATGGAACAATTGCTTTACAATCACAAGGAATAAACTCTAACACCTGGGATGGCAAAGCAGGACAGAAAGATTCTGAAACTTTGACAGCATCATGGAATCATGGCACCAGTCATAGATTGCTTCACCAGCCTGCTTGTTCTATGAGGAAAAATAAATCCTTATCTCTGACTGATGAGCCCCTCCAAAAACCCTAAGTTTCTTTCAAAAATTTGTCAAGATATACTCAGCAGCCCTCAAGTTATAATTATTTTCCTGCAAAACAAATCAACAAAATTAAGGATCTGCCTTTCAAACGTGTAATCTATTGAAATTCTTTGTTTATTGCTTTCATTTCCTACAAGACTCTAAGCTTTATAAAGGCTGGGAACATGTTGGTCTTGTTCATTGCCTTATTCTCAGTGCCTAACACACTGCCTGCCTTATGTATCCAATTATATCTTGGGTAGCAGGACAATTGAATGAAAGAACTCAATGTGCACTTGGTTTATTCATTATTGGAATGCAGCTCACTCATATATTCATTCATTCAACCAATACTAGTTGATTGCCTACTAAGCAATGTGCACAGGGATGTTAATTGAAGACCCTGCCATGAGCAAGGCAGAGCCACTGCCGTCAATGAGCTTAACTTCCAGTAAGAGAGATAGACAATCCGCTCTCCAACAGAAAGAAGAAGAGTTTCAGATTGTGACAAGTACGGTAATTCTTGATAAAAGGAGATTATGCTTAAATATTGCCTTCCTCTGGAGTGTTCTGGGGAAGGCAATATTTAAGCATAATTCACTGTCATAGTATTAGCATGGCTTAAAACTCAATCACTTCAAACCACACAGCCCAAGTTCTGAGAACTAATTGTTTTCTAGTAACTAGCGCTGGATGGTATGTTTAATTTCCCTTCTTTGGATTTAGGGTCAAATGAATTTCTTAGGGAAAACAAAGAAAGGAAAGGCTTGGCACCCGTAGCTCAGTGGTTAGGGCACCAGCTACATACACTGGGTCTGGTGGGTTCAAACCAGGCCCAGGCCTGCTAAACAACAACTACAACAACAACCACCAAAAAAAAAAAGCCGACCTTTGTGGTGGGCGCCTGTTTTCCCAGCTACTTGGGAGGCTGAGGCAAGAGAATCACTTGAGCATAAAAGTTTGAGGTTGCTGTGAGCTGTGATACCACAGCACTCTACCAAGGGTAACATAGTGAGACTCTGTATTTTAAAAAAAAAAAAAAAAGAAAGAAAGAAAGGAAAGAGGAAGGAAGGAAAGGAGGAAAGAAATAGAAGGAAGGAAAGGAAGAAAGAGGAAGAGAGAGAAAGAAGGCAGGAAAGAAGAAGGAAAGAACAAAGTGACGAAGGAATTTTTTATCCACTGGTATTAAAGAGCCTTCCTCTTCTGTGGCCAGAGAGATGGTGTGTTGGTGAAAGAGGAGACCAAAAGTCAAGGTCTTCTGTGGAAGGAGACGGCACCAGGAGGAATGGCTGATACCCCACCACAACGGCCTTCCAATTCTCCTACATTCACAAGAACATGCACTGTATTTTTAATTATGTGGCCCTCATTTAGGTTTCAAGCCCTCTGACAGCCTCAGTCATTGTCATCCCTCAATTCCCACCTGGGTTCTTAGGCCTGATGAGTGAGCCTCACAGAATCCTAGGAAAACCACCTAGACTTCCCTCATGCTCTTCCCTTGAGCTCTAAAACCAAAGCTACCTCTCAAAGAAGGGGCTCTCTTCAGAACTGGAGAATACTTTTAATTTCTAAACTCCAGCTGGGCTAGAATACTGCTTAGCTCAGACATTCTAGAAAGTAATTTCACATGTCCTTATATCCTGATTTAGCTTGGCAACTGTATGAAGAAAAAAACATTTTTTTCTTTTTTTTAGCATAGTTATGTTCATGGAATAAAAATATTTGGTTTCTCTTTGTTTTCTTTAGTGTTGGTTAAACAACAATTTGTTTACTATTTCAACACACTTCCTCTTTCAACAGGAGATCAAGGACCAGGGCTCAGGGGAGTAGGGAGGCCTGGGTGAAGGAGCCTGAGCCTGGGCGAGGTTGTACTGCGGGAGCCATGCTACTGGCAAGAAGGAGGCTTCTGCATTAGCCCTGCTGTCACTGTCTGTGAAATGAGGGCAGGAGGACCAGGGCCAGGGTGAGGCACGTGAGGCACCCAGGGTGCAGAATTCAAGGAGGGGTCTGGTGCCGACCTGTGAGAGTATCCCGTGGAGAGCAAGGACCTCTTTCAATTTTGTGCCCTGCTGCAATCCTAGTTCCTAGTTCTGGCCCTGGGGAAATGAGCTGTATTAGGATTTCAAGAAAATCTGTGGATCCAGACATAAATACTTTTAATCATGACAAATGGGCATGCAAAGGTGGAAAATGGATTGGTGAAGAGTTGACAGATAATACCACTAAAAAGGAAGAGCTCTCACTCTCCCGGCTCAGAAGAAGAAAGTGCACCCGGCTTAGAAGAGACAGGCCCGCTCTCCCGAGGCAAGGAGCGGGCTGGTTGTGAGAAGCCCAGCCTGTCCCCTTGACCCCTCCTGCCACTCACGCTTCTCTCCCTTTTGAATACCCGCCTACTGCCACACTGAGATAACAGACAAGCAAAAGTCACAAAGTGGACTAGGAGAGGGAGAATTCCTCTGAACTGTGAGAGAGCAAGCAGGATTCTCCATAAGAAAGGAGGACTCTGGGGGCAGCACCTGTGTCTCAAGGTGTAGGGCACCGGCCCCATATATGGGGGGTGGCTGGTTCATGCCCGGCCCTGGCTAAAACTGCAAAAAAGAAAGAAAGAAAGGAAGGAAGGGAGGGAGGGAGGGAGGGAGGGAGGGAGGGAGGGAGGGAGGGAAAAAGAAATGAAGACTCCAATTAGGAGTCAAGGACATCGGCCAAAAAGCTGAGGCTGCAAAAACCTCCACCCCTCCCAAAGGACTCCCTCCTCCTCAGAACCCCACCCACGAGGTCCTGAGATTCAAGACACGTGGCGCTTTCTTCCTTCCCCCTGTGTAACAATTTGTGTTCCCAGCTGGGCTGTCAACTCCTCAAGGGCAGAAACCTCCTCTCCTTCCCCCACACTCCAGCATGACACAGCTGAGCGCCTGGCTCATGGTAGGCGCTGTTGAATGAGACATAAAGTTTCCATATATGACAATATGCTGGGACACAATATGGTGACACTGGAATAGATAAAAGGCAGAACTTGGGCAGGGCCCCAGAGGAGGCTGTGTGCAGGGATGGGCGGATACGTGCTCAGAACTTAGGGCAGCAGATGTCTGACAATCAGGGAGGGTTAGCCAGGTTTCATGGGGTTCCCTGTGGACTGGCTAATTTGAATAATTTTGTGGGCTCCAGGTCATAGGGGCTGTCCTTAACTCTGGCCCCAGAGCAGGCACACATAGCCTAGAGTCTAAAAGACACACAAGGAATGGGCAGGGCCTGTGGCTCAAAGGGGTAGGGCGCAGGCCCCATATGCTGGAGGTGGTGGGTTCAAACCCAGCCCTGGCCAAAAACTGCAAAATAAAAAAAGACACACAAGGAATGTGGTTGGTGGTGCCAACTGAATCAGCTGCTCAGAAAGGGGAACTGCTTGGCCTCAAAACTAGATCACAACAGCATTTAAAAAATAAAAATTAAAAACACCATACTACATTATAGGTGCTTAATAAATCATTTTCCAAGTTATCACAATGATTTACAAAACCTGAAATTCCTCCCTTGGAACTTACTTGGGTCACAGTAGGCTTAAAATGTAAACACCCCTAGAAGAGGAACAGTGACTTAAACTCAGCCACTCTGGGAAGTAAAGATTCCGGGAAGGGCCTAGCACGTGGGAAGAAGATTTGGGATGTTATTAGCACCCAAACAAGGGTTTCTTGGCTGTTTTGCCCTGGACCAACAATACCCTAAGGAAAGGAAATTTAGAAAAAACATGTGATAGATATAGTGGTAAGCAAATCCACACTTTGACTCTTTGAGAAGCAGAGCAAAATATAGACCAAGAAGCAAAAATCATCCTTACTAAAATTAAACAGATTTTTTTTTATGGACTCCTTCAAACCTGTTAAAAATATCCAACAAGGCATTAATGGAAATCATTTGCATTTCTATTGGACAAGAATCATTTGTAATGGAATTTGTTTTAAACGCATTAACCTCTACTCTTACAGTTTGTAAAATGGTGGAATCATAAGTCATAAGTAGCAAGTCAAACCTGGGTAAACATTCCCTGAAAACTCAGATAATTTTCCTGCAGGGCGAACCTGTTGAATTAAACAACACCCAGCACTTCATTGAAAGGACATCAGTGATGCTTTTACACCATTCCCAGGTTTTTGTGATTTTTTTTTTCTTTTCTTTCTTTCTTTCTTTTTTTTTTTTTTTTTGATTAACATATATAATTTTTTTTAATAAACCACACCTTTTAAGACTACTGTCCAGAAAGTAGTAATCTGGAGGGATCTACACCCATGTTTACAGGGGCATTCTTCACAATAGGCTAAAGGCAGAAGCAACCCAAATGTCCACATCAGCAGATGATAAGGAGGTTGCACCAGTGTGTAGGCACAGTAGGACAGTATTCAGTCAGGAAAAAGAACGAGATTCTGATGCATGCTACAGCGTGGATAAAACGAGAACATTATGCTAAGTGAAATAAGCCAGACACAAAAGGACAACTAATTCATAAGTCCACCTGTAAGAGGACAAGGTCACAGAGACAGAAAGTAGAAGAGTAATTACCAGAAGCTGGTGGGAGAAACAAACAGGAGTGTGTTTTTTCATGGGTACAAAGTTTCAGTTTGGAATGACAAAAAACGTTCTGGAGATGGATGACAGTGCTGGTTGTAAAACATTGTCAATGTACATAATGGCACTGAACTATACACTCAAATATGGATGAAATGGTAAACCTATGTTGTGTGTAATTTACTACAGTAGAAGCAAAAGACGGAAGGGATAGAAGAAGCCAAGGAGGGAAGAAAGACAGTTGACAGAAAGAAAAACGTCCTGTTCAATGGTCAGTCCTATCCCTAATTTGGGGGGTTTGTGGTTTTGTCAGCCATGTGTGTCAGGCTCTGAGCTGAGCACCTGCCATTTAATCTTCACAACACTGTGAGGAGTTATCTTGCTCCTTTTATAGATGAGAATATAGAGGTTCAGAGAAGTTAAGTCAGTTCCCTTAAGCCACACAGCAGAGCCAGGCTGTCTTTGCTCAAAGCCTCTGCTCTTAACCACTCCTGTATACTACCTTCTTCTTTCCAGGCAAATCTTTCATTTATGAATAGAGCAGATTTTAGAATTATCTGTTATGTCTTCATGCTTTCATTTTGTGCTTTCAAGGAGAGCACACGAAAACAACATTCTCCCGGAAATCCATGCTGCACCCTTTCCCTGCGAGGTCTTACAACTCAGAGGTTCCAGTCTTAGTGAGTTTTCCCTTCTTTTTCATAACCCTCAGCCTGAGCACATGACAGGGCTGAGAACCCAGAAAAGGGGCATACAAGAAAATGGACCAGGAAGTGGACAACAGCAAGAAAAAGGAGGAAAATGTACCCAACATGTCTGATTAAATGACACAAAACCAGACCCAGAAGCAAAGTCTTGGTGGAAATCTAAGAAATAGAGTTTTATATCACCAACTCTAAAGAAATGGAGCTATGGCAGTGATAAAACAAAATGCTGGATTCTTTTAAACCCTTTATTTATACAGTTTAGGTTTGGGAATATGTTTTCTACATTTACATGCGCTGTCTCTTCCATTTTGCTAGGTTCTATCTAGTTATAGTTTTAGATTAAAATTCTCTTGAAAGGGTTTCCAGACAAAAGGGATGCATGGGGACCCCACAGCAGCTGGTGAGCTCCCCTCAAACCAAGTGAGGCTCCAAGGGGAGAAAAGAAAGCAGTTTATTAGACAGAAAAGAAAAGGACTTGTTCCGCTCTCCATCCTGATCAGAGAATCCAGCGTGCCCCCCGGACCAGGCAAAGCTGATCCTGGGAAATGTGCACCACGGGTGAGACCGTCAGCAGGAGCAGGAAGCCCTGAGTCACTGAAGCCATTCTTCTTTTATCCGATCTTGTGGGCGAAGTGTGGAAAACTGCTCATTTTTCAGCTTCTCTTAGTGAGAGTAACATGAGTGGCTAAGGAGTGGGGGGTGGTACTGTGTTCTCTTGTAATTAGAACCGAATCGACCTCAGTCCAAACCAGAGCCAGAGCCCTGCCGGGTGACTATCCCCGGTGGTCTGCTCCCCATGGAGCTGCCAAGGAGGGGAAGCCACCTTGCTCCCCCTCGCCTCCCCTCTCATCCCCACTACTCTGTCCTCCCCAGTGCTGGTCGAGGAAATAGATGCTGGAGGTTTGGACATAGTGGGTGACAGGACGCCGGGAAGGTGCCCAAAGAAGATGGTGCAGGGTGAGCTGGAGAGGAAGGAGAGCGCCAGCTCATTGTGAGCCAGCCCGGACCTCAGTCGAGTGGCAGATACAGGAACAGCAAGAGAGGGAGGAGAAGGAGGAAGTCGCTTGGACATGGGTCATGCTAGTGGGGTGGGCTCAGACAGTGTCGGGGAGGATCACAGTTCTGCATCTGTGGGTGACACTGGGTTCACGAGGTTTTCACACAGAAAGATCCATTGACATCAGGGATGGTGGCTGAGAGGAATTCACAAAGGGCATGTTTAGAGAGTGGGCTGTAGGGGAATTTGCTTTCAAAAAAGAAAAAGAAAAAATCAGAGCAAAGAGCTAAACACCAAACCTTGGGAGAACAAGTGTATGGTAGGAAGAGGGAAAAGAGTCATCCGAGACAGTGGGAAAGAATATGGAAGTCCCTCAGTGAGGTGCTGTAAATCCAGGAAGCTCTGAGAGGCAGCCTGGCTTCTCTCACCCGCCCACGTGTCCATTTGTGTGAGAGGAAGATTCTGGAGAAAATGCTCTGGTTTGAGACTTTTCCCTCCATTTTCCTTCCCAAGTCATTGCTTTGAGAATGTGGTATCTGGTTCAACCTTTCTCCTGAACTCACCAAATAAATAGCTCCTCACCCCCAAATAGCAGGCAGGGGGCCAGAGCAGACCCAAGGAGGCTCTGTCCTTGGAACAGGCTCTCTGGGCCAGAAGCTTTACCTAAGCTGTTCCATTCTGGTCCAGGGGTCAACTGGGCCGCTGGGCTGGGCAAATCCTCGGCAAAACCGAAGCCAGAAAAGTGGCCTACAAGATAAGAGTCTGAGAGGCTGAGCTGAAGCAGTACAGCTGACCTGGTCTGCTTGGTTCCACCCCACACACCTTCCCTGACTATCTAGTTAAGAGTTTCTCCCCGACTGTGAGGATGTTTATCTCAGGAGACCTGAGGAAGCAGTCACACACTAGGCAATGGTTACTTTGATGATATGATGTTTTCTTTAATGATTCTCTTAAATATTCTGTGAAAGTGAAAACTTCCTATCAGATAAAGTTAAAAATTTTTAAGTTTGTCTCCTTGTATTCTCATTATAAAAACTATAAGAATTGGGCCGGGCGTGCACGCCAGTAATCCTAACACTCAGGGAGCCCAGGCAGGCAGATGGCTAGAGTTCAAGACCAGCCTGAGCAAGAGCGAGACCCCCGTCTCTTCTAAAAATAGGAAAAAATAGCCAGGCATTGTGGTGGGCTTCTGTAGTCCCAGCTACTCGTGAAGTTGAGCCATGAGGATCATTTGAGCCCAAGAGTTTGAGGTTACTGTGAACTATAATGATGCCATGGCACCCACCCCCAGGTGACAGAATAAGACTCTGTCTCAAAAAAAGAAACAAAATTAGAATTGTAACTGAGATAGAACAAAATTGAGAGCCTACTCTGGCTGTTGTCCAGAATTGCTGGCCTTCTGATAATAAAGCTAGTGGACCTAATCCCTGTCTCTGCATTTGACTGACAGTGACCTGCACCTGGAATCTCTTCTGGTCACAAAACTATTAAGCAGCTGATTCGACTTCTTCCATGCTCCCACCTCATTGTTGTCACTTTCCCCTCCTCCCAGGATAACTTGTACACAACTCTGCCAACCTCACAGATGTACAAGCCTCTGTATGCCTTCCAGAGAGGCTCCCTAATGAAGGCTCACTTTTCCAGTGCAGTTCTTAGCTGGGCAATCACAGGGGACAGTCCTGGTGTCCTAGGCCCATGCTGGAAGGGAAGGACCCTGGCAGCTGACCCTAGACTCCTGGTTGCCATCTCTAACTGCAAACACCCTCCCTCCGGTAATACCCTGAGCCAAGCCTCCAGGGAACCTGCCAGACCCATATGGTGACAGCAGTTGAGTGCCACAAGGCTTTGGAGAATCATTTCTCTGGGAAATGTTCACAGCCTTGGTGTGTTTCTTGTGATACCATGCCATGGCAGCGCCTCACTCCTCATTCACTGAGGCAGGCACAAGCGCCCCAGAACTTTCTTCACTCTGGATGAATCTTCAGACTTCCTTAGTAACAACTCCTTAAATAGCACCCAGGGGCCCAAAGCAAAACCAGCCCCCTACTCGTACACCCCTTCACCTCCCTGCCAACAGCCTTGGGTTCTTCTGAGGGAGGGATGATGTGAATCGGCCTTGCCAGCACCGAAGGCTCCCCCATTCTATCTTCTGTCTTCCCACAGTCTAGGGGAATCAGATTCATGTCACTGTTATCCTGCCTCCAATCAGCTTTCTTTCGCCTGGTTGCAAAGGAGCTAAAAGTTGAATGAAAAATAAGAAACTTGAGAAAAAAAAGCTAAAACTCAGTAAAGATGGTTTTGCCTTCTGATCATATAGAATTGATCATTTTTGCTTTTTGATCATATAGAATTGATCACCATGTCATTGCAAAAAAAGGATGGATTGGGTAATGCTTGAAAGAATTTGGCCTGGAGTTTAGCAGATTATTCTTTTGGTAAAATTATCTTGATCCTTTTTGTGCTACTGTAACAGAATACCTGAGACTGGATAACTTACAATGAACAGAAGTTTATTGACTCATGGTTTCAGAGGCTGGGAAGGCCAGTTTCAAGGTGCTGGCATCTGGCAAGGCCTTCTTGCCGTGTCCTCACATGGTGGAAGGTGAGAGAGGGCAAGAGAGAGCAACAGGGGGCTGAACTCACCCTCTCATAACAGCATCTGTGCTACCCAGGAAAATGACAGACTAGAAAAAGACCTCATGGTCTAATCACCTCTTAAAGGTCCCACCTCTTCATACAGTTGCAATGACACTAAATATCAACATGAGTGTTGAGGAAACAAACATTCAAATCATAGCAACTACACTGTGTCCAGTTTTTATTTGCCCAAGTTTTGGAGATTTTAGCCAAAGTTGCTGCCTCCTTTTTGACAGGCATTCTACGGCTGTAATAGGTTTTCTTACTTTCAAAATGGATATTTTACCTTTAATTTAGCGTGCTGAAGGATAAGTCATTTTCCTTTGTTGGGAATGCCTGTCAGGTTCAGTTTGAGTCTCCACAGTGACTATAGCAACAGTGTCTAGAGAGTAATTTTGTTTCCCTAATTACTGTCATTTCAACATAATTCCATTTGCAAAGCAAAGTATGGTCCCCCTTTCCTCCACCTGGGAAAGAACCCCTGGAATCACACCCCTGGCAGTCCCGCTGGGGTTGGGGTCTGACAGCATTTCTGATCTCACTTTCTTCTGGTGGACAAATGGGGACTTGTTGGGATAATGCAGGTAAGGAGCCCCTTGCCCCCTCTAGCTGCTAGCATCTTCATGCTAACATTCATCTCCTTAAGCTCATTTTAAAAGCAAATCTGGTACAGAACCTAAGATAAGATACTTTAAAAATGCAAGGCAGGTTTTCACACCTGTCCTCATCTGAGTTTCCCAGAAGCAGAGCCTGAGGCAAAAGCTTATGTACTGCTCCTTATTAAGGAGCTCCTAGCAGGGAAGCAGGAGTGAGGGGGAGAGAGGTGAGGCAGGAAAGCAGGAAGCACTAGAGTCAAGCCCAGATGACGGCTTAATTGCAAAGGCACACCGTCAGAGGGGGCTCAGGAGGGCATCTCAGGGCAGTCTGCCCCTGGAAGAGAGGGGAAGAATGTGACCGCACATTCCATCACTCACTGGTCAAAGATTCGCAGGCAGGGTGAACGCCACACTCTGGGATCATGCTGCGGCCCCAGCACACCTCACAGTGAAGTCATGGTGCCCCCAGCAGGGATGCGCTGGGGCAGGATGTGGGAGGAGCACAGTAGGATGTGGGAGGCCAGTGGAATCACACCCTTCTGAGGGTGGCTGGAGCCCTTGAGAAAATGTTTGTTAGAAAAGTCCAAAGTGCTCAAAGTTCCCAGGGGACCTTAAGAGGATCGGAATAGGCTGTGGAAGGTATTTCTAACATAACAACATACCGCAAACTAGCTTTCTAGAACTTTCTTCAATACATGCCCGTGTGACCACTTCACTGGTCACACTCTGAAAGTGAATCTCACACCCGTGGGGCCTGTTGTGACCACCAGCCATCCATATACAGACAATAGAAAAGGAGTTATGGCCAACCAAGGAAAGGGTTAGTTGACCAGGAGCCTTGGTGGAGCCAATGCTGTCTTCCTGCTATCTCTTCCCAGCCCAACGCCAGTGGAAAGAGCACAGGAAATAAGAAGGGGTGTGTGGAAGAGAGCTACCCATGCCCCACAACACTCCCAGGTAGCCTGGGCTTGGCAGGGGTGGGCAGGGTGGGACGCTGTGCATTTAATTTGAAATCAGAAGTTTTCAATAAACTTTAAGGCCTAAAGGAGATGACATTGATAACATTGATTTCAGCAGGTTAATGACGTTGAAGAACTGTGGGCTTAAACTGAAATGTCATTCAGGAAGCTCACTGTTACAGTGGGAAAGGGTACTCAACAAGTCCCAGCAGAAAGCAGGAGCTGGAAAAGCAGGACCAGAGATGTCCTCATCCGTGTGGGATTCCTCCTTGTTAAACCAACTATATTCCTGTTCCAAGGGGTATGTTCTTCTGGAGGAGTTGGTGGTGGTGATGTGGGGCCTGCTGAAGCGTGGCCTCTCAACAAGTGTTTTATGGAATGTGATAGTCACCAACAGCTGGCCATGGTCTGGATGTACGATATGAGGAAACTGGTGGTTGGGTTCTCAGCAGTAAAGTTAGTTATCAGTTCTAACCAATATGAGAAAAAAACTCCCATTTGGCACCTATCTTCATCCTGTTATATAAATATCTCTAGCTATTTTCTTTCTTTCTTTCTTAAGTGTTAGCAACTCTGGTGCCTTTGAGGGTGATTTTGCAGCCTCTCTGAATTTCTATCTGTTTTTCTGATTTGCAGGTCTATGCAGGGGAGGTTTGTCGCCTGTTCCCTTATTGTTCAGTTCATTTCCAGCCAATTATCCCTGGCCTTCCCTGTCGGAGTGTTAGGCATCATATCTTAAGTTCCAGGCAGAAAAATGAAAATGGGAAGGGCTCCCTATACCCCTTTTAAGATGTTCTGGAAGAACCACATAACCCCTCTACTAAGGGAAGACCCCATCGCAAGGCCCATCCAGCTACAGGGGGCTCTGGGAAAGGTAGCTCTCCAGCTGGGGGGGGTCATTACCTCAAATGACATGATAGTAATGTAGGCAACTGGAAGTCTCCACTGCAGCCACAAGGCATAAAAACTCCACCTCATTCTTTGTTATGGTATATTTTACTAAGAAAGTTTTCCAAATTATTTTTCTTATTAAAAAAGTGAAAGGTATTTATTAAAAGGAAAAAATATAAGGAAACTATAAACAACCCCCATAGGCTAACCCATCAGAAATAATCAGGACACACATCTTTCAGATTTGTTCTTTGTGTGCACATTTGTGTTTTATATAGAATGGATTATACATCTGTAACCTTAGGTCTGGGTCTTGAAAAAAAAAAATGAATTTGGGGGAATAGCCGAGAATTTTCATACTTTTTTGAAATATACTACAATTTATTTAAGAAATCCACCTATTATTGGATATGGAATTATTTCAACTAATTCTCTTTTGCTAAGCATTCAGGATGTTTCTAATTTTTCAATAATTATAAGTTTAAAATATCAAAGAACAAGGAGAAAACACTGCATTGAAAAAAGACTGAAGAAAGGAGACAAAAAAAGTGTCAAACAAACACCTTAATGGTTGCCAAATTTGCCTCACAGTCTGCCAAAATGTTAACAAATGAAAAATCAATGACTTAACAGCATTCATTTTTGACCAACATTATCTTACTGGCCCAATTTATGTTTGACCAGATCGCTTTCAGGCAGATCATCTGGAGCTGAAATAAATAATTAAACTCTCTCAGAAGGGATTTAGGGCACGGATTCTTTAGGTAGAGTTGGCAGAGTGCTGCCGCCCTATCAGAAAGTGAAGGCAAATGTTAAAGACCCTCTTTTTATGTCCTCAGACCTTGGGTTTTGCTCAAACAGGATTCCGAAAAGTTTGGAGCACTTCTTCAGAATTTTAATTGAAGATTTTCTGACATTCCTCAGATACAAAGAAAGGCTGCCCAGCCCTGAGTTGCTAGAAGCAAGGAGGCTTTCAGCAGTCCCCCTGACCTGATTCCCACCCAGGTCAGAAAGAAGGGACTGCTGCTTTCCCTCTGCTTTTCTCAGGATTCCTCTGAAGCTAAATTAATTGTAACCTCTTGTGTGCATGACCACGGATTCATTTCTCCAAGAGTTTCTTTCCTTGCAAGGCACTGAAATAACATCTTATGGTAATAACCTGGCTCTTTGTCCTTCTCTACCTTTTCTCATTAACTCCGCAATAGGGAGGGCGCTCTCCAAAGGTAACAGGGAACCCTGGTTCTTCTGGGGATAAAAGGACCAACTTGAGTTCCGTTCAGCAGGTAAATGCGAAGGGAAACACGTGGTTTCCAAGCTGCCATCTATCTGGGTTTCCTCAGACGCTGGGTTCTGCAGGAAAGCTGTGACCATCTGAGAGGGCACCTTTTTAAGTATCAAAATCTTTTATTTTGTTTTAGTCATTTGAGATGATAATCTATTTCAAAACACATTCATACTTTCTAGCTTTTAAACAGAATATGTCGAATATAAGTAAGCATTTTTGCTGGGCATTGCCTTACAAAACATCATTTCCAACATTTATTGGGAGCCAATTTTGGTGCCAAGCCACTATGCTAAGGGAATATATATGAATAAGACAAAAAAAAAAAAAAATGGCAAAGAACTCACAGTCTAGTGGGAGAGATAGAGAACTAATCAACTAGTTACATTTCCTGATAATTGAATGAACTGTGAAAAGGATGGTTTGGTAACACCGAAAGTAACATTTAACTCTCTCTGACTTCCAAAAAGGGAAATCCTTGGAAATCAATGTTAAGGGTTAAATAAGAAATGCTTTAGTTCAAAACTGGTAAGGATGGTGGAAGAACATTCCAGGTAGAGGGCAGTACATGAAAATCCAGAGGTGTTAAAGGATATGCTTGGAGCAACCTCCAATAATTCGCATTAGCCAGATGGTAGTGTGCAAATGGTGAAAGGCAGGAGTTTGGACTAAGTCTTAGGCTGGAATGTCATACCAAAGGGTCAGAATATGATTCCTGAACTCCTTTAACAGGGAATAGTAGATAAGCTTGTGATACTCATTGGGGATATAAAAAAAATTTAATGTAATTTATAGGTGGATTATGATAAAGAAATAATTTTGTGTAAAAAAATTTTTTTAGATTTGTATATGACAGATTACAAGTTTCACTTTTTCATGTAAGACTTAATAATATTTATTTTAAAATACAATTCTTTGTTCCACTTAAGAACCAACATATTTACCTTAATTATGTAAGGAAAGGAATAGTTTCATGAGCAATACACTTAACATTAACATCTTGTAATGTGGGTGTCTTTTGAGATTTACTACTCCTAATATAGAATAATTTTAACTGCAGTTTACAGTGGCAAAAACAGATTAAAACTGCTGTCATGACCTAATGTTGGAATACCTGCCTTTGCCATTAAAAAAAAATAGCCAGTTTTATTTTTGAAACTTTCATGTTTGTTTCTAAATGATGACATTAGAAAAGAGTTTCAGGCTGTTTTCTCCCCTTCTTCCCAGCAAAGAACATATTATAGTATTGGTAGTCTTTATACCAATAAACTGGACACAGGACCATAAAAGCATGTAGCATTCTGATATTTTGTGTTTGTGAAGTATCAGACATATCTTTTTGTTAATGTTAACACAAACAGAATTATCTTGATGTGCTATGTAAGAAATTTTATTATGCAACTGGCAACTTCAGAATCTAATGAAATCATCCTGAAGAGAATTTAGAGAATGTTCTTTCAGATGTTTTTCATAGCTTATTGTATTTCAATGTGGGAATCTTCATGTGGCCCATCTTTAGCCATTAATCCATTCTGGGTATAAATTTTAAAATATATGATCAAAAATAAAGACAACTTAAAATAGTGTAACAACTGAGACCCCCACAGAGCAAAGCAGTGGTCCCCTGACAACCCAACTGGCTCAGAGCTTCAAGAGAATGTTCCTTTTAATCTCACTTACCAGTGTGCACCCACAGTCAGAGGCAATCAAATCCTCTGCCCTAGCAGGCAGGAATATTCAAGCAAACCTAATACTCATATTTCAAGTTCAGAAAAAATAAAAATTGAAACAGGAAGTAGGAAAAAATGTGTTCCCTGTTGGGAAACACTGCCACTGAAAGATTTAAATCATAATTTGGTTTGCATTTTGAAATGATTTTTCTGGCAACAAGAGTGGGGATGAATTAAGGAAGAAATGAACCTGAAGCCAGAGAGACCAGGGAGGAGGGGACCAAAATTACCAGTCCCTACTGGGGCAATAGTAACAGGCAATGGATCAGGTCAAGAGCAAGGATCTAGAGATTGAAACAAGTTCATCTGTTAGTCTATAAACTCTGATCCTTTGGGGCCACTAGAGAGCTATAGATACTGATAATCATGACTTTTTTCGGTTTAATATGAGGGTACAAACAACCAGGTCATGATATTAGAATTAGGTAAGAGTCCCTCTTATAGTTGTATATTGCACCCAAAAGGTATTCCATACATCCCTACATTGTGCTTATTAAGTGGGAGCACCCTGAGCCCCCCAATCCCCTTGTCCTTCTCCATTGGTTTCCCCCCCCCCCCTTGAATGGAATTAAATTTTTCTCCTATGTGGGCTGACTCTTAATTTTTAACGCTTATCAAGGCTTTTTTTATAAGCTAAAAGTTTATTTTAATAAAGAAAAAATTCAACATTGAAGCTCCGACATTCTTGGGGTACAGGGAAGGGAAATATTCTATTTTATCCTCCTACCTTCCTGGCAGGATTGGGTTTTTTTTTTTGGGGGGGGGGGTGGCGGATGATAAGTTTTTCTGACCTTGGAAGGAATGGCAGGGACTTTCCTCTGAAAGTCTCTCTCCTCCGGGGCTGCCTGGCTGTCACCAGTTGGTTGGTCTCTGTGTGCCAGGGCACCCCTGTCCCCTGTAGAATGCAGGGATGGGAAGCAACAGGGCACATCAGCTGACAGAGTGACACGAGGTGGTGGTGGCAAGAGGGAAGAAAGCCAAAGAAGGTGGCACCAGAAGGCCAGAGTGGCTGGGATGGGAGAGGTGACCAGGCCCTGGGTCTCCAACAACTCTGGTGTTTTTCTTCATACTGTCTACAGGTGATCCTGTTAGGACTCTGCCAGTACCGATGCTAAGGTCTCATCATCCTTCAGACCAAAGGCGGTGAGGAACAACTGCCCGACGAGGGAAACTCCAGAGCAGGGCAGAGGGACATCAGGGAAGATGTAGCCTGGTCGCCCTGCAGAGAACCCTTTGTACCTAAGAAGTTTGACAGGAGCTGAGACAGAGCCTGGGGAAGGAGCAGCTCGGGTGCTGGGGTGGAGAGGCTGGACCTGCGGCCTTGGGGACCGGCCACCCCCTCCTCCAGGCCGCCCAGGCTGCTGCTGGGGCCCGATGCACGTGGCCCTGGCTTTCCCGGGCTGGCTGAGGCTGCTGACCTGGTGGGTCTGCTTCTCCTGATCCCGCACCGCCGCAGGTGGGATTCCTGGGCCTCCTGGTCTGTAGCCTGACCTGGTGGGCCTGCTTCTCCTGATCCCGCACCGCCGCAGGTGGGATTCCTGGGCCTCCTGGTCTGTAGCCTGCTTCCTGTCCTCCACCATCTGCTGCCCAGCCCCTGACTCCTCTGCCGTTTTCAAGGCGTTCTTCCTCAGGGCCTGCTTCCAGCCCCACAGCCGCGGTGGCCTTGGGAGGACTCCTGGGCGACTGGTAGTGGAAGTGCCCACGGTAGCTGACGGGAATGGGTTGGTCTTGGTTTTGATGTAACCTGGGACCTGCTGGTGGGCTCTGCGCTATGCCAGACCCCTACCAGGTGGCTGCCATCTCTGCGCAGGCTCGGACGCAGTTGCCATGGCAATCGTTCCTCCACCTCCGGCGTGTAGCGAGTGAAGTCCCCTGTGCCATAGTCAGGGAGTTGGTCCGTATGCTTCCTAGGTGGTCAGCGGGTGCTTTCTCACAACCTCGTGCATATCCTGGTCTCCAAACATCTGATCAGCTCCAGCCGGGACAGGACAGCGCGGTCCTCCTTCCTCTGCTTGATGACGAAGCCCTCAACCCGTGCTCCCGGGCCCCAAGGTACCAGGGTCTGCGGCCTGCAGGAGTGCAGCACCCCCTTCACACTCCTGCTCACGACTGCAGCCCTGCCCCCTCCCCAGCTCAGCTTGGCCTGCCTGGGCCAACAGCCCGCCCCATCCACGCCTGCCACTGCGGCACCCGGCGTGTCCCCAGGGCCGCCAGGGCCCCCGCCTGCAGGAGGAGAGGGTTGTGTGGCCAGGGCCTGCCACTGAGCCCGGTGACACAGCCAGAGCCCAGCGGTGCAGAGCTCCTGGTGGTCCCAGCAGTGGACCCTCGAGGGGGTGGCAGGGCCCAGGCCCGGCCCTTCTGAAGCCGAGTCACAGTCACTGTCGCTGCCGTCCCTGTCCCCACAACCCCGCGTGGGCGCGCCCGGGGCAGTGGTCAAGGGCAGCGGCGGCTTGTCGGCGGGATCAGCTTCAGTAGTTGGCGGCTTCTTCTTGTGGAAAAATGGTCCTTAAGTCAAGTTTTTGCAGTCTCTGCATTCATGTTTTAGTTCTTTCTATGCCTTCCTGTAGCATAAAACCACTCCCTTCCACTTTTTCAGTTTTGCTCTAACCTGTTCTGGGTTTAGAAACTCGATTGCCTGGAGACTAGGACTGGCGTGAAGCAATAGCGGTTAAATCGTGGGTGTGAGATCAAAGCACTCCCCTCCCCCAAGAAGAGAAAGTTCAGGGATGTGTGGGGCCCTCTTTGTGTCTGGGCATAGATGAGCAGGATCTCACAGGATTCCCAGCCAGGTCCTGTCTTAGTTTGGGTTTGCTGAGAAGCAGACCCCAGGCAAGAGTTCAAGGGTGACGGTTTCTCTGAGAGAGGAAGGGAACGTGGTATGGAGGTGAGATTGTTATCCAGACAACCACCACTGCGGCCAGCTCACCCAGTGGGGGCACCCTGGTGGCCAGTGGAAAGGGCAGCCTCACCAAGGGGACAGTTTGAGGGAGTCTTTATATGTCAGTTCCCAGAAGTTACTGGTTGAAGGTTGCTCTTGGGCCCCTGTGTAGGGACCCAGGGAAAATTTCCCCTTCACTCTGAAGTTTTGCTGAAAATCAACTGACAAAAGGCAGATTAACAGGAGAAGAAAAAAAATGAAATGTTAATGTGCATAATACAGGGGGCTCACAGGAGAATGATTACCCAACAACCCAACCGTATACAGATGTTCACATGCCTTCCTTCACAGGGAAAGGGGAGACAGAGAAAATGTGGCAATCTGAGGGGTAGCAAATGATTTTTAGAGGGGAAATGAAGGGTCTTGAAAAACATACAAAAGCCTGCGACAGAGTCTATTAGGCCCACAGAGCAGATAACGGCTTGTAAAGGATTCTGTTTCAAACACTGAATGAGAGCAAGTTAGAAGACAATGATTTGTGACAAAAGTCTGTACAGGTGTGTTGACAGACTTGTCTTTCTTGGTGAAAACTCAAGGGAGGGAATAATTATTTTTTCTTTGGCAAGTCCTGACTTTAGGAGAACTGCTTCATCCTGTCCTTTGGAAAAGACAGAGAATTGAGACACAGGAGGGGAGGAAGATCACAGAGAACACGAAAAGGCTGCTTTAGTTCAGCATGTCAAAGTGCCATATTTGGGGGTATCAGTTTCTGAGCCTCAGCATCTAGCACTTCTGGCCTGCCATGTGGCAGCAAAATGCACTCCCGCAGCCAGAGAAGGTCCTTAGGTAAAAAAAAAAAAATGCCCTGCTGCCAGCCTGGTGATGCACACTCAGGTGGGAAGGGGGGTGGGTCGGGGCAGGAAATGCACAGGGCAGCTACAGGACCTATGATGTAAAGTCTATAGTGGCAGAAACTACTATAGACTTACAGAGTTATTATTACTCCCACCACATTTCACCACTTTAGAGACCTCCCACTTCACTCAGAGGATCACTTCACCCTGGCTTCTCTGTACCTCCCATTTCTGTGCTCAAAAGCCAAATCGATGCAGGAATATTTCCATAGTTTACTTATAAGCACGTATGGACCATAATAGCACCACAGTGAGAGAGAAAAGACGGGAAGAGACACAGCTAGGAAGAGAGGTATGCTTGGGAAAGAGAAAGATCAAGTAATGAGAAATATTTGTTTCCCAAGAAATAGCATTAACAGACACCTAAAGAGGGAGACCTGCAGGGAACAAATGAGAGTGCTGAAATGGGGAGTTTAAACACACACTAAGTGTATGTCCCCCGACTAAGGCCAGCCACTACGGTGGAGGAGAGGTGATGAGAGACAAGCTCCAAGTTCCCAGAAGTGGGTCAGCAGGAAGTCTGTTGGGACCCTATGCTCACACCCATGTGTGCCTTTAGCCTTGACCAGCCTTGGAAAAGTCCTACCTCATCTGCTAGACTGGTCCTCAACTCAGGCAAGACCCAGTTAATACGGAGCTGTAACTTGTAAACCCAAATGTTTCCAAGAACAGAAAACACTTCAAAATTAAAAAAATAAAATAAAACTAGTTTTTTAACACGTTAAGGTTAATAGTAAAACTGACAGAAAGGTACAGAGATTTTCCATATATCCCTTCCTCCCACACCTGCACAGCCTCCCCTATTACCGACATCCTCCATTAACCTGGTGCATTTGTTACAAGCGACAAACTTGCCCTGGCGCAGATTATCACGCAAGTCCATAGTTCATTAACACATAGGTTCGTTCTTAGTGTTGCACATTCTGTGGTTTTGGACAAACATATGACATGTTCCCACCAATAGAGTATCATACAGATTATTTCCACTGCCCTAAACTCCTCTGAGCACGGAAGATACTTTTTATTCAAACATTTTGGCATGTTAGAGAGGGTCTTCTACTGGTCAGACCGACAGACCTCTAAACGGAGGTGGAATTGTTCTCCAGAGCTTGTTCAACCAGGCAAATTCCGAAGACAAAGTTTCCTGCAGACTGCTGCTGTAGCAGGAATCTAGGGCCGGCAGAGGGAAAGAATTACCCAAACACGAGAGAGAGAAGAGGAAGGGGCTTTATTTCAGCAGGCAGAGCCACATCGGAATAAAGTCCCAAACTGACCAAGCTCTCAGATCAGCTCTGACCCTGTCCTTTTATTGGACTCAGAAGTACATAGACAAAGGACTTACCATATTGCCCCTCAGTGGAGATGGCAAAGTATGTGCAGGTTTACAGAAGTGGAAGCAACATTAGTTAGTTTCATGGTTCCAGGAAGTTCAGCCAGACACAGCAGTGTCAATTAAGAAAGAAAAACAGCTGCTATTTCAAGAGAATTTTTTTTCTTAAATTTCAAGTGAGTAACTGACCTTGGGTCTTCTGCTGAGGGCCGGTACTCTATCTCAAGGTTACCTGCAACATAGCAACTAGTTTTTTGCAGGCAAAGAGTTTAACAAACTTTGCATTAATTTTATAATGGTAGATTGACTTTTTGAGTCCTGAACTTTAGATGTATATTCCTAGAAGTCTCTGGCATTATAAATAACTCCCCAATTAGGGGTCTGAGCCTCCTCTCTCACTGCAGACTGAGTTTCTGCCCATCCTTCCTCATGATATCAAATTAATTCTCTCTCCCATAGAAGAACCTATTGCCACACTGGAGCAGAGACTACTAATTAACTACCCAACATCTATTTCCCCTCATTTCTAAAAGACTACATTTCCTAACCTCCCTTGCAGATGGGTTTGGCCATGTGACTAAGGTCTGGCCAGTGAGTGGGAGTGTATATAGAACTCCTTAAGAGGAACTGACTCTGCTGGAAGATGCACCCTTTTGCAACTCACCCCTCCCCATCATTCTTGTTGCCTAGGAAGATGAACGTAATTGTCAGAGTTCCATCAGCTATGGACCTTGACCCTCAGGGTGTAGGCTGTCTACTAAGAATGGAAGAGCAGAAAAATAGAAGAAGACTGGGTAAAATGCAAATGTGTTCCAATAAGGTTAAGAATGACTCCTTATTCTTTTTCCTTCCATCTTTCTGTCTCACCCATTAAAGAAATGACTGTTTCAGTGATAAGTAAAATACCCATTTCTTTCTTTTCTACCATCCTTTAACTCTTCCAGTACTTGAGAATGATTTCTACCCCCAAATAATAGCATTATAAGCCATAAATTTAATTTAGATAAATCTCTCTATGTTTTCCAACGGAACTGCATAATAAAAATCAGAGAGATGGAACTAGAAGACTCTTGAGGGGTCATTTAGTTCAATCTTACGTTCTTATAGTTTGCAGAAATTATTTCCAAAGAATAAATGTCTATTATTATTAAAAGATTCAAATGTTTTATTTTTAAATTAATTTGTGGTATAAAGTTCTTTGAATCTAAATGCTTATATAGATCTCTGTAATTCCTACCACAGCAAGGACACAGAACAGCTCCATCACCTCCCCAAAGTGCCTCCTGTCATCTTTGTGTTCACACCTTCAGCCCAGCCCTAATCTGTTCTTTGTTACTGTATTTTTGTCTTTTCAAGAATGTCACATAAATGGAATAGAACAGTGTATAATGTTTTGAGATGGCTTCTTTCATTTAGCATAACACCATGAAGAATCCTCTAGGTTGTTGCACATATAAGTGGTTCAGTCTTTTCTACTTGCCGAGTAAAATTCATTGTATGAACATACAGCAATTTGTTACTTACTCATCTTTTGGTGGGCATTTGGATTGTTTCCAAATTGAGAAGATTCTGAATACAGCTTCCATGAACAAAAGTTTTCATTTGTTTAGGGTAAATACCTGGGAGTGAGATTACTGGATTATATAATAAATGTAATTTTAATTTTTTTTTTTTTTTTTTGAAACAGAGTCTCACTATGTCACCCTCAGTAGACTGCTGTGGTGTCACAGCTCACAGCAAGCTCAAACTCTTGGGCTTAAGTGATACTCTTGCTGGTGTCACAGCTCACAGCAACCTCAAACTCTTGGGCTTAAGTGATACTCTTGCCTCAGCCCCCCAAATAGCTGAGACTACAGGTGCCCCCACGACACCCAGCTATTTGTTGTTGTTGTAGTTGTTATTGTTGTTTGGCAGGCCCAGGCTGGGTTTGAACTCACCAGCCCCAGTGTGTGTGGCCAGTGCGGTGCCCTAGCCGCTGAGCTACATGAGCCAAGCCAAATGTAATTTTAATTTTATAAGAAACTTCCAAATCATCTTCTAGGGTGGTGGTGCTATTTTGCATTCCTATCAGCAATTTACGAAAGTTATACTTGCTCCCATATTTTTCAACACTTGATATTGTCAATATTTTTTATTTTAATTATTCTACTAAGTAGATAGAATGACTACCTATGGTATCACACCCTGGTTTTAATTTGCATTTTCTTTCCAGCTGATGATGATAAATATTTTTTCATGTACCTATTTGGTAAAATGTCTGTTCAAATCATTTGCCCATTTTGTATTTGCATTGTTTTTTTTTTTCCTGTCAATTACTGAGAACTCTTTATATACTCTGTTTATAAGACCTTTGATATGTGATTGACAAATATGCCCTTCCAGTGTGTAGTATATATTTTCATTCTCTTAACATTTTTATCAGAGCAAAAGTGTTTAATTTTGATTTACCAATATTTTCTATTGTGGATCATGTTTTGGCGTCATATCTAAGAACTCTTTGGTTAATCCCAGATTATAAAAGTTTTCGTGTAAAGGTTTCATAGTATTATGCTTTACATTTAGCTCTCTGATCTATTTGAGTCGAATTTTGTTTTTTTGTTTGTTTGTTTGTTTTTTTATTAAATCATAGCTGTGTACATTGATATGATCATGGGGCATCATATACTAGCTTCATAAACCATTTGAGTCGAATTTTGTATAGGTTCAAAGTTTAGGTTTAGTTTCATTTTTTTGTATATGGATGTCCAATTGTTTCAACACTATTTGTTGAAAAGATAATTCTCCATTGAATTGCTTTTTACCTATGTCCAAAATGTTTATATTTTTATAGGTCTATTCAACCATTGATCTATTGCTCATCCCTTCATGAGTACCACACTGTCTTGATTTCTATAGCTTTGCAATAAATCTTAAAATTATATAGTGTAATCTCTCAAACTTTTTTTTTTGAGAACTTCTTTTGCCTATTCTAATTCTTTTGCCATTCCATATAAGTTTTAGATTAAGCTTGTTAACATCTACAAACAGTTCTTCTGTGATTTTTACTGAAATTATATTAAATATGTAGATCACTATGAGGAAAATTGACATATTTACTATGTTAAAACTTCTAATCTATGGATGTGTTATTTCTCTCCATTTTTTTGTTGTTGTTTTAATTGATTTTTTTCACACAAATTTTATAGTTTTCAGCACACAGAACCTATCCATATTTTGTTTATAGCTTAGCTTACTTTCTTCGTTTGTTTTTTCTGAGCTAACATAAATTATATTAAATTTGGGGATCCAATTGTGCATTGCTAGTATGTAAAATATGACTAAAATTGTAAATTGATCTTGTATACTATTGGATAACTGACCACAATTACTAATTCTGGAAGAGTTTTTTGTAAAATTCTAAAATTCTTTAGAATTTAAAAAATCACATTCTCTATGAAAAGAAAACAGTTTTATTTCTTCCTTTTCAACATATATGCCTTTTTTATTTTTGCCAAATGCACTAGCTAGGGCTTTCATTATAATGTTAAATAGTAGTAAGCAGAGTGGATATCCCACTCTTGTTCCTGATCTTAGAGAAAAACATTCATTCTTCCGCAATTAAATATGATGTTAGCTATACATTTTTTGTATGTGCTTTTTATCAGGTTGAGAAGATTACCTTCTATTCCTAGTTCATGGAAAATTTTTATTATGATCAAATGCTAAATAGTATCAAAAGTTTTTCTATACCAATTGGCTTGGTTATGTGGTTCTTGTTCTTTAGATGGCTAAATATGGTGGATTACATTGACTGTTATTTGAAAATTGAACCCGGCTTTCTACCTTCCCAGGATAAAGACCACTTGATCACGGTGTATTGTTTTGTTTTGTTTTGTTTTTGTGTGTGCGTGCGTGAAAGAGAGAGTATATGTGTGTATACACATATATGTTTATGTATACAGAGAGAGAGCAAGATTTAATTTGCTAATATCTTATTGAGATGTTTTTATTTCTCATGAACCTATGTTCATGAGAAATGTTGGTCTGTGGAGTTTTCTTTCTTATATTTTCCGCTTTTAGTATTAGAATAATTCAGTAATCATGCAATGAGTTGAAAAGTGTTTCTGCCTGCTCTATTGTCTGAAAGAGATTGTGTAGAATTGGTGATTATTTCTTCTTAAAATGGTAGAATTTTCCAATGAAAGCATCTAAGCCTATAATTTTCTTTTTTAGAAGATTGCTGTGAATGAACTTTCTTTAGTACTTACAGGACTATTTAGGTTATCTAATTCATCTTGGATGAGTTTTGGTGATTTGTTGTTTTGGAGGTTTTGGTCCATTTCATCTAAGGTGTTGAATTTATGTAGAATTGTTTGTAGTATTTACTTCTTATCCTTTTAATATCTGCAGGGTCTGTAATGAAATCTCCTTTTTTTGTTTTTATTCATTTATTTTTTATTTATTTATTTTTTTTAAGCAGGAACTCAATTTTATTGCGTCAAGCAGCTGCTTAAATAGAGGGTGGGGAAGGGGCGGGGAAAGAAGGCGGGGGATGAGGTGCGTGACAGGGTTGGGCCAATGGCATGGTACCACGTTGGCTGTATCTAGATAGAGGCAGTTTCAGGCCGGGCCTTGCTGAGTCATTGCTACGTGGAAGTAGCTCAATGGATCTACTTCTAGTCAGGCTCAGGAAGTTGCACTAGGCCTCAGGCACATGGCAGGTCCCAACAATTCCCTCTTTTGTTTTTTGTATGGCAGAAAAACATAGCCCCTGTCTTAGGTTGCCTGCTCTTGCAGTTTCAGTCTTACCCCGTCATGGGGATACAAACATCAGTGGTTTGGTCCCTGTCTTAGGTTGACTGAGCACAGAGTGATCTTACCCGTCTTTGGGTGCTATGAATGTAATCCACCGTGCAGCCTCTCCATATCCTGTCTTAGGTTGTCCCAGTTTTGGGAATCTTAACCATCACTGGTA
>CAUYPK010085867.1:0-66040 GCA_963574355.1 Loris lydekkerianus | reverse complement strand
GCACCCCATTAACCCCTTTAATCTGATAAACATAACACAACAACAAACTGACCACAAGGCTTTTATTAAAAAAAAAAAAAAATAATAAACAAAAAAAAAAAAAAAAAAAAAAAAAAAAAAAGCCACCACAAACCCTGCCTTTCTTTTAAATAATGCAGCATGGAGCAGTTTGGTTTCTACCCTATTGCACGTTGTCCGGCCTGGTTATGAATTAGGAGGCTGCTGGGACTGGGGTCCTGCCAAAGAAGTGGGGTTCAGCTTGGGAGGAGGAGACCAGCTCCTCCCACTCCCTCAAGGTGCAAGAGGCAGAGCCTGGGTTTCCATAGCAACCTGGCAGCACATCCCTGTCATCCTTTGACAGGCCTAGCTTTCTTTATCTTCCCTGAGGCCCCAGTGATCACAAGGGGAGCAGAAACTGGAGGGAAAGGCAAAAGAAACATGTAATTGGAAAATCAGACTCCCAGAAATAGAGTCTTGTTAAGGCATTTGGATCAGATAAATTAATTCAGGAAGACCCACCTTCACAGAAGGCTGGGGTCACCAGACACACACATGCAAGACAGTTTGTGGAACCCTGAATGGGAGGAAAGGAGGCCATAGACACTGCATAGAGCCCCCACCCAAATCAAAGTTGCATCCAGGGATCCAGCCCACCAAGGCTGATGAGTAGAAGGATTCCTCCCCATCCATCAAAATTTTAGGATCCAAGAATGATTTCCATGATGTGATCTAGTTCATTCCACTCCCAGGATCCTGGAGCACAGAAGAGGTTGTGAGGAGGCTCTGGCGGGGCCAATGCAGGCTCCTTTTCCACTGCAGATGTATCAATGTCCAGAAAGAAGTCATCGAGGCCAGAGTCCCCCAGGTACTGGGAGCTCAGAGCTTCTAAGAAGACTGGATCAGGCTGGGGTGGCAATTCATTCTGAAGGCCTGCAGGAACCACTGGGTTCTGAGGAGGCTCAGTCTCATCGATGGAGGTCTCTAGCTCCCTGAGGATAGAGCCAATGGTGGCTGACAGGGAGAAATCTTCCTCACCCAGGAAAAGCGGCTCAGGGGGCAAGGCTGGGGCAGGAGCCAGGCGAAGTGCAGCCTGGAGTTGTTGGAGGGTGTTGTGGATGAGGACATGCCTTCGCAGGCTGGGTGCTCGGGGACCCAGGCTGTGTTGGACTTTGTCTAGGGAGATGCGAAGAAGGGCTTGCTGGTAGCTGCGAAGGCCAGCTGGACTCCAGTCCCACTTCTCATCCTCCTCCTCCCCTTCCAAATCTGAGTATTTCCTCTTCAAGCCTCCTACCATGATGCCCTGTGGAGAGAAAAGGGGCAAGTCTGACGTGGTAGGGCTAGTTCAAATCTCCATTTCTCAGGATGATTTTTAGTTATCTGAACCTCAGTTTACTCATTTGTAAAAATAAGATTGTATGGTTGGCAGCCATAGCACAGTGGTTACGGCACTGGCCACATACATCCAGGCTGGCAGGTTCGAACCCCAGTGGCAGCTAAGCAACAATGACAACTGCAACAGAATAGCTGGACATTGTGGCAGGTGCCTGTAGTCCCACTACTTGGGGACCTGAGGCAAGAGAATCGCTTAAGTCCAAGAGTTTGAGGTTGCTGTGAGCTGTGACGTCACAGCACTCTACCAAGGGTGATATAGTGAAACTCTGTCTCAAAAAAAATGAGGGGGGGGCGCCTGCGGCTCAGTGGGTAGGGCGCCGGGCCCCATATGCCAAGGGTGGCGGGAACAAAAAACAAACAAACAAACAAAATATATATAAAAGATTGTCTGAATCCCACAAGGCCTAGGAGATGAGTAAATGTAGGTGATTAATAAAGCAAGATACGCACTTAAATATAGCTGGGTTTGAATCCCACTTACTTGCCTGTTGTGGCCTCAAATAGTGAATTTACATCCTTGAGAATCAATTTCCTCATCTGCAAAGTAAAGAAGCTAACTCAAGTCCCTCTGCGTTTTAAAATTTTTGTTCTTCCATAATACTCATTTCTTCAAACATGTCACACACACAAAACAGTCATGGAATGCTGAGACCGGGGCTGGAAGCCAGGAATCTCGGGTTTGAATTCTGCCCTGTACGCTGCTTAGCTGTGTGATCTTGGGAAGTGACGCGACCCGACAAGTCTCATCTGCCTCATCTGTAAAATGGGGACTGTAAAAATAATTTCTCACTACATCCGTCAAGGAGAACCGACGAGTAATATACACAGGATCACACAGGAAGTGCTTAATGAACACTTATTTACTTAACAGTTTTATTTATTGGATGCTCGAGCCACCTGGAATCCTGTTATGGCACCTCTTTGTCGAGATTCTTCTTTGGTGAGGAAGGGGCCTTCCTCATTCCCTCTCCTCACACGTTTAGCTTCCCCAAAAGCGAGTCTCATAAGAAAACTCACTAGAATTCGACTCTCACCAAGCTCCGCCCCTTCCTCGGGACTCTATTCAGCATTAGGAACGCCCCAATTTGGCCCAAGGGCTTCTGGGAAACGTGGGGCAAGAGTAGCCAAGCACACGAACCGCGGCGGAGTACGCACTACAATCCCCAGAGGGCTTGCCAACAGGATAAACCAATTACCCCCACCCCTCCCTTAGGGCATGCGCACAGGGACACGGGCGGGTGGGGGAAGGGAACCCGGACATCCAGCTGCCAAGCGCCAGCCGAGCACCGCCCTCCAGTGCCTCCCGCGCAGGGAGTCTAAGCTCCGCGCCCGGAACACCCCTCCCCCACCCTAGGCCACGACTCTAAAACTGCTTTCTCCCGGTCCCTCCGACTCCTTAAGATTCGGGATTTCTCCCCCAAAGTGCCCTTGTGTCTACAAACCCAGACCCCAATCCACTGCTCAAAGATGACAAACGCTGTCCAATCCACTCCGTTCGGGAGACTAGGTATCCCAGTTTTAATACTTCCCCCCAAACTTTCTCCTATTCTCTCGACTTTCAAATGCCTCTGGACTTCACCTCCAAACTTCCCGTCCAACTCTAAGATGTAAACACTGAACTCTTCTCAGTAACCCCTTTCCTGCCAATGTGTCTCGGAGTCCAAGATTCCTTGACCCTAGATCTCTCGCTTCTGCAAATGCTCGCGATCCCAGCCCAAAACCTCTCACACCTTTTCGAGAACACTATGGGGCCCAGAATTCAACCCATGTGAAATACCCAAATAGGGTGTAATCTCAGATTCTCTACTCCAAAAGTTCCTTCCCTTGGCTCTCTCGCTTCCCCAAATTCTCCATGTCCAAGCTTCAAATTCTGTCCACTTGAAAATGCTGCCCCAACAACCTCGCTTCCAATCCTGGACCTCCAACTCATTCTTGGGTCCCCAATACCTCCAAACTCGTTACCCTTAATCTGCGACCAGCGTTGCTGTCCCTGCCCAGACCCCGCCCCTGCAAATCTCGGGGGCACGCCAGGCCCTCCCCTCTCCCCACCCAAGGTAGATCCCAAGCCAGGCCGCCTCTCCTCACCTCAGCTGCCAGGTTCTCAACGACCACTTCCCCGGAACGTCAGCACCGTTGCGACCCACCAAAGCTGACTTGGGGCCTCCCTCACCTCTTTGGGGCCTCTACTTCTGGCCTCGGGCCCACCCAGCTTCGCCCCGGAGCGGAGCTGCGAGCCACAATTGGCTGGAGTCCTGCCTGCTGCGGGGCGCCGATTGGCCAGGCAGAGCCACCACCGGTAGCCTGGCTACGCCCAATCCGCCCTCCCCTCCCTAAACGCCTCAGGCCTTTTAAAGGATTCCTACTTACCAAGGGGCGGGGCCGCGTCTTAAGGGAGGAAGGTGGCGGGTCCATTAAAACCGCTTCCTTCACCTCAGCTACAGACTTCACTCGGAAATCGTCAGCATTGCGCTCTGCCAGGTCCTTTTATACCTTTCCTGGACACACCCGCCCCTTCCCCGCCGCAGAGCAAAATGGGCTGCCTAGCCCCTCCCCTCCCCGCTTTCGCGATGGGCGGGGCCGAGCAACTGCTGCAGGCGGCACCCGGGGGAATCCGAGGGCTGGCGCTGCGGGGCGGAGCAGGATGACGTAGCGAAAGACCAGCCAATAGCTTGCGCGGCCTGTGTTGCTTGGTTGTAGCAGCCCCGCCCCTCCCCTACTCTTGTCCCAGGGCTTCCGCAACCCGTGACCTCGAAGACCCTTCTTAATCCTCAGGTCTTTTCTGCACGTCCTCTTGTGGTCTCTCCTGGGTACCCCAGACACCCTCTCTCCTTCTCTCCGGATGACTCCAGGAAACTAGTTCTCGGCTCCCTACTGCCACACTCCTTCATTTTGCAACAAAGTCCTTCATGATCTGACCTGGGTACTTTCCTCGTTCTGTACAATTATGCTGCACCAATTCACTCTCCGTTTTTCTAAAATGGCTTCAGTGCCTGTCACCACAATAAAAAGAGAGGGATTTTTGTCTTTTTTTGCCCCTGTCTTGCCCAGTGCCTACAACAATGCCAGCCACATAGCAAATACTCAAACATGAGAACGATCCCAGCTACCTGAGCTGGAAAAAGAAAGAATGAAAAAAGCCTTCTGGATCTTTAAGCTTGTTTCTTCATCCTGAAAAATATGCCCTCCATTACCAGGCTACCTCTCGTTAGATCTCATTTCAAAGGTGTTCTTTCTGAAGACTATAACCTTGTCAGTCCAGGTTTGGGTTAGGACCCACGGTCTCCTGTGCCTCCCCCATCCCAGTCCAGGGCTGTCACTGTCTGGACTGTGGGCTCGCAGAGGAGGAGTGCCAAGGTTACATCTGTTACCCACCACTTGGTCTGCAGCATTATCTAGCACTAGGCTGGGCAGTGAGCAGATGTCCAGTGAGAGGTTGTTAAATGCTCAGCAATGCTACAGAAAGAAATTGAGGGAGCTGAATGCTACAGAAAGAAATTGAGGGAGCTGAAATAAAATACAGCTCATGTTCTCAGAAAGCTGGTACCAGTCATGCCCCACCCCCCGCAACAAGTTTCCTAAGGGGTGAGGAAGGCAGTTTCTCCAGGCTACCTCAGGGAAGGGAGGTTGAAGGCTCCTCAGACCAGTTTTTGCCTGTTAGAGTTTATCAACCATGTCATCTTGCAGTTTGCAATGTAGGACTGGACAGGATTTCTCAGGGGACATAAAGGGGGAAGGGTATAAATGGATGGATTGGAGTTAGGAAAAGAGGAGTTGCTCTCCCAGACCTGGGGAAAGTGTCCCTGGATTCCAAGGAGGGACATGATTAGAAAGAAGCGGTGCTTCCCTTTTCCCCCTCCCAAACCTGCTCCTCCTCCAGGATCCCCACCTCAGGAAAGCCTTACTGTAACTCTATCCCTAGGTTTCAGCCCGTAGCCCTGCTCTTCTTCTGGGATGGCTCCCTTCATCTTCTGGAAGGGACTGTTCACTCAGGCTTCTGTGTTCTGCCACCCACTCTCTCCTTCCTTCCTCAAGGCCATAGTCCATCTGCCTTAGTCCGACTCCCTTGGGTTCTCAGCCTCCACACTTTTTTTTTTTTTTGAGACGAAGTCTCACTTGGGTAGAGTGCCATGGCATCACAGCTCACAGCACCCTCAAACTCTTGGGCTTAAGTGATACTCTTGCCTCAGCCTCCCAAGTAGCTGGGACTACAGGCACCCGCCATAAAGCCCAGCTATTTGTGTGTGTGTGTGTGTGTGTGTGTGTGTGTGTGTGTGTGTAGTTGTGATTGTTGTCAGGTTGGCCCGGCCGGGTTTGAACCCCTCAGCCTTGGTGCATGTGGCTGGTGCCATACCACTGTGTTATGGGCGCCAAGCCATCAACCTCCACTTCTGTGCCCCACCTTCACACAGTAGCCAAGGGAAGCTGATCGCCCCCCGCCCCCTTTCTTATGCTCTGCTCCTTGGATAAAAACTCAGAATAAAGCTCAGAGGTTTTACAGCACAAATTAGCCTCTAGGGAGCAGCCTCTTAGTTCTAACCATCCTTACCACAGAGTAGAAATATTAGCAGTAGGGGACAGGTTTTAGTTCTTCATGGCTCTGATCCTTTGCTCACATTGTTCCCTGTGCTGGGAATGCTACCATGACTTAGATCCTTTTCCTAGCCTATTCTTACCAGACCAGGTTTCAGAGTGGGCATCTCCTCTGCCATACAACTTTTCTCCTCAAGCTGGGGCAGGTTCTCCCTCTGGGCTCCCACAGCTCTCTACTTCCTCAGCACTCAGAGCAACAGATCTCTGATGATTCTGAGTTGCCACTGTCAAAAGTGGGGCTCTGTTCTTCTCTAGACTGGAAAGTCCATGAAAGCAGGGCTCATGGAGGGCTGGACACAGAACAGGGACTCAACAACTGTTACTGAACAAATCAATGAATGGATGCCCAGAAGATTTTATACAGAGTCAGACAGGGAGACACTGAAATACTCAGACAAAGGCAGGCCCCTGGAAAAATCTGAAGCTCTTGGCTCAAAATTTATTGCTCCCTTTCCTTGTTCCTCATGTCCCACATGCCAATTCCTAGACAGGGATGGAGTCCTAGTCATACTGGTGGGAGGGGTAGGTGCTGTGCCCATCGTACTCATTGGTGTTGAGGCAGTGCAGCATGAAGTGGCCCAGGTCGTGTTTGGAGATGACCCGTGAGGACCCTCGTCCATCCAGGGTCACTGAGTAGGCCCCAGTTAGTGGCTGGTCTCCTGTAAAGGTAAAGACAGAGGGACTGGGTGAAACAGATGTCCATTCCCCTTTTCCAACAGGCACACTTTCCAGGGTGCCCACTGTGTGTCCAGTCCAGATGACATAACAGCTGAGAATAGACTTCCCATTTGTGGGCACGTGTCTACACCCTTTGCTTCATTAATTCAGCAAATCCTTATTGATTACCTCTTATGGGCCAGGTTCTGGGCACCTGGCAAGGGAGAATATTCACAAGAATCCCTGGCTGGGAATGGTGGCTCATGCCTGTAAATCTAGCACTCTGGAAGGCCAAGGCAGGTGGATCACCTGAGCTCAGGAGTTCAAGATCAGCCTGAGCAAGAGTGAGACAGGTCTCTACTAAAAATAGAAAAACTAGCTGTGTGTTGTGGAAGGTGCCTATAGTCCCAGCTATTTGGAAGGCTCAGGCAAAAGGATTGCTTGAACCCAAGAGGTTGAGGTTGCTGTGAGCTATGACACCATGGTACTTTACTCAGGATGACAGAGTGAGACTCTGTCTCAAAAAGAAAAGGCAACTAATATGATAAGAAAGCAAAATAGATGGAGAGCAATATAGCAGAGGATAGGTAGGACCTATTGTTATTATTATTATATATATTTTTTGAGACAGAGTCTCACTTTGTAGCACCCAGTAGAGTGCTGTGGCATCACAGCTCACAGCAACCTCAAACTCTTGGGCTCAAGTGATCCCCTTGCCTCAGCCTCCCAAGTAGCTGGGACTACAGGTGCCTGCCACAATGCTGGGATATTTTTTTAGAGACAAGGTCTTGCTCTGGCTCAGGCTGGTCTCAAACCTGTGAGCTCAGGCAACCCACCCACCTTAGCCTCCCAAGTGCTGAGCCACTGCACCTGGCCTATTATATATTTTTTGAGGATAGGGTCTTGCTCTGTCACCAAGGCTGAAGTACAGTGGCATGATCATAGCTCACTGCAGCCTAAAACTCCTGGCCTTAAGCTACCCTCCTGCCTCAGTCTCCAAAAGTGCTAGGATTATAGGTGTAAGCCACCACCCTTGGCCAGGACCTATTGTTAATCCTATTTTACAAATGGGCAAACTTAAGTCATATCCCAGGGTTACATAGTGTCACTTCCCTGTGGCAAAGGCTAGATTTGTCCTGGGTCCCTCTTTATGGATGTTTTCCTCTCTCTGGATCCCTGTAGGAGGACTGAATGACCTGTCAAGTGTGGGTCTACATTTTATAGGCCTCTGCAAGCATGTTTTTTTGATCTTGTGAACATGGAGTTGGTGTGTCCTGATGCCAGGGGTATGACTCGGTTTTACTTACTGGGGATAGTGGGCATTTAGTGGCTGTATTATGATAATTAAAATCTTTACCTGGATAGCTTTTGTAATGAAAAAATAAGATAAAATAAAAATAGTATCTGACAATAACCAACTAAACTTAGGGATCAAGTGTAGGTAGTATCACCTGTGTGGGGACAGGTTACACAATCAGCAACACACCTATGTGCATTCCTGCCCCAGATGTTTAATCTTGAATCTGTGAGAAAACAACTAGAAAAATCTAGAACACAGGACATTTAAAAAGTCACCTGGGCTGGTTAATATTATCAGGAAAAAAAGGCATGGGAGATTGTTCCTGTTTAAAGTGATATGGCAATTAAATGTGGTGCCTGATCACAGAGAAGTGATACTTCATAACCCTGGGATGTGACTTAATTGGAACCTGATTGGGGTGGGAGTGGAAGGCAGGTGGAAGGTATATTTTAAAAATTTGATCAGGCTTGGTGCCTGTAGCTCAAGTGGCTAAGGCACCATCCACGCACACCAGAACTGGCAGGTTCAAATCCAGCCCGGGCCTGCCAAACAACAATGACAACTACAACCAAAAAAGAGCCGGGCTTTGTGGCGAGTGCCTGTAGTCCCAGCTAGTCAGGAGGCTGAGACAAGAGGATTGCTTTAGCCCTAGGGTTTGAGATTGCTGTGAGCTAAAACACCATGACACTCTATTAAGGGCAACAAAGTGAGACTGTCTCAAAACAAAACAAAACAAAACAAAACCCTAGAATTTTAAAAGTTTTTTTGACAACTGGAAATTTAAATGTGGTGTGGATACTAAATGATTTGAGGGAGTTAATGTCAGTTCTCCTAGGTGTGATAATGTTTTGTATGCAAGTATCATTGTCGGAGGGAGATGCCTGTTGAGGTATTTAGGAATGAAATGTGATAATGTTGTAACTTTCTCTCAGATGATTCAGCCAAAAAATATATATATATTTTTCATATTTGGCAAAAATTATATATATACATATATATTTATGGAGCATGAGTGAGAGGCAGAGAGAAAGAGAACAGGGCAAAATACCAACCACTGAACCTAGACAAAAGGTTTATGGGTATTCATACTTTTTTTTTTTTGCAGTTTTTGGCCAGGGTTGGGTTTGAACCCACCACCTCTGGCATATGGGGCTGGTGCCCTACTCCTTGAGACACAGGCACCACCCTATAAACTTTCAATGCCTTCAACTTCTCTGGAAGTTTAAAAGTTTTCACACATACAAACAAACAAGCTCAGCGTGCATAGCACAGTGGTTACAGCACCAGCCACATGCACCAAAAGCTGGCATGTTTGAGCCTGGCCCTGGCCTGCTAGCCAATTATGACAACTGCAACAAAAAAATAGCGGGGCATTGTGGCAGGCGCCTGTAGTCCCAGCTACTCAGGTGGCTGAGGCATGAGAATCGCTTAAGCCCAAGAGTTTGAGGTTTCTGTGAGCTGTGATGCCATAGCACCCTACCGAGGGCAACATAGTGAGACTCTGTCTCAATAAAAAAAAAAATCAATTAAATTTTATTATTGTTATATTTTAAGACAGAGTCTTACTCTGCTGCTCAGACTACAGTACAGGTGTGTCAGTCTAGCTCATAGCAACCTCAAACTCGTGGGCTCAAGCAATCCCCCTCCCTCAGCCTCCTAAGTAGCTGTTAGTATGGGGACCTATAGTTTTTCTAATCTTAGTAGAGATGGTTCTCACTCTTGCTCAGGCTGGTCTCAAACTCCTGAGCGCAAGTGATCCTCCTGCCTTGGCCTCTCAGAGTGCTAAGATAATAGGTGTGAATCACCAAGATTCCAAGCAAAAACCACCCCTAGCCAGCTCCCAGGACTGAGATAAATAATCATAGTAAATGACAGTTGTTGTTTTACATTTCTACATTTTCTGATACATCCTCTTTAATCAAAGAATCAAAATCTACTGAACCTTATTTGAACCTGTAAGGTGTAGGCCTCCTCCTGCCAAGGTCCCCAGCAGGCAGAAAGCAAAGCCAAATTGAATTGCCCTTCCAGTGGGCAGGTAAATGTGAAGGAGATACAAGTGACCTGCCTCACAGCCTTTGCACTGATGCTCTCTCCTCCCAGTTCTCCCCTTCTCCCAGGTATTCACTTGACTTGCTCCCTCCCTGCTTATAAAGCTATCTCCTTAGAGAGCTTATGCTAAGCAGTAAATCTCCCTAATTAGAAATATTATCCTCATGAGCTTACGAGAGGGGACTGTATTGCCAATGCTTATAATGGCAGTCAGGCACACAATTCACATGTAAGAGACATTTGTTGAATGAATGAATCTCCTGAGTCCACCTCTGTGTCTCAATAACAATCCCAGACCTAGCCGAGGAAAAAGAGGGAGCAGGTGTGCTTTACTGGTGCCTTCTACAATATCACCCCAAGGCAGGCGTCCTCACACTTTTTAAACAGGGGGCCAATTCACTGTCCCTCAGACCAATGGAGAGCCAGACTACCGTTTAAAAAAAAAAACTATGAACAAATTCCTATGCATACTGCACATATCTTATTTTGAAGTAAAAAAACAAAACGGGAACAAATAAAATTCACACCGCTTCATGTGGCCTGCGGGCTGCAGTTTGAGAACTCCTGCCCCAAGGTGTGATTCTCTTGCATTAATTCATGCAACAACTACTTGTTGAGCATCTACTACATGCCAGGCCGTAGTCTAGGCACTAGGAATACAGCTATGATGAAAACAAAACAAAATCTCTGCCTTCAAAGTGTTGACATTCTAGTGAGAGAGATGTGCACAGTAAATAAGATAAAGAAAGAAAATAGTTGATACGTATGGTGAAGTCCTCTCTTCTTAGATATGGGCCAGCCCTAATAACTCAATTCTAATAAACAAAATGCAGCAGAAGTGGCACTGAGTTGCTTCCAGCTGTAGGCCATAAAAGACAATGCATCCTTGGCTCAGTGCCCGTAGCTCAATGGTTAGGGTGCCGGCCACATACACTGGGGCTGGCAGGTTTGAACTCAGCCCAGGCCTGCTAAACAACAATGACAACTACAACAAAAAAAACAGCCAGGTGTTGTAGTTGTGCCTGTAGTCCCAGCTACTTGGGAGGCTGAGGCAAGAGAATCGCTTGAGCCCAAGGGTTTGAGGTTGCTGTGAGCTGGCACGGCACTCTACCGAGGGCGACGTAGTAAGACTCTGTCTAAAAAAAAAAAATGTAGCTTTCATATGGCTCTCTGAAGACCCTTGTCCTGAAGCCTAGCTGTCATGGTGTGAGGAAGCACTGGCCACATGAGGAGGCTGCACGCAGGTGTTCCAGCTGATGCTTGTTTCAACCACCAGATGTGTCCATGAAGAAGCTTTCCAGGCTGGATTCAGTGGCTTGCACCTGTGAGCTTAGCATTCTCAGAGGCAAGGTGGGAGGATTGCTTACTCTTAGGAGTTTGAGACCAGCCTGAGCAAGAGTGAGACTGCATCATTACTAAAATAGAAACAGTGGCAGGTGCCTATAGTTCCAGCTACTCAGGAGGCCAAGGCAAGATAATCCCTTGAATTCAGTAGTTTGAGGTTACTCTAGCCTGGGACAACAGAGTGAGGCTCTGTTTCAAAAAAAAAAAGAAAGAAAAAAGAAGCTTTCCACAAGATTCTAAAGCTACCATCTGACTTCACAACTGCCTGAGAGATCCCAAGCAAAAACCATCCCCATGTGCCTAGCCAGCTCTCAGGCCTCAGAGAAATCATAGTAGTAAATGAAATTTGTTGTTTTACATTTCTACATTTTGGGTGATTTGTTCAGCTGAGCTAACCAAACAGGAAGGTAGAAAAGGAGATAAAACCCTGAGGGAGGATAGAAAATGTGGAAGTGTGGGGATACAAGAAAAACTCCAAATTAAAGTGCCTTTCCTATTCTCCCACTCAACAATCAACACAGAAAGAAGATGTCTGTGACCTTGTATATGGGGTTCCCTCTCACACACCAAGAAAGCAGCCAGTTCCACAGAGGCCACCAGCTAGGTGTTCTGGGCCACTGGGCTTGGCCACAGGTTGGCTTTCAGCCCCATCCCTCCAAATCTGCCTGGGTCTTTCCAGAGCCCAGCCCCCATCTGCCAAGGGGTTTCCAGCCCCCAGTCGACTCATTAGCATACAAAAAGATACTTATGAAGATGTGATGTCTGCCTCTGGTAATCCTAGCACTCCAGGAAGCTGAGATAGGTGGATTGCTTGTGAGCTCCGGGTTTGAGACCAGCCTGAATAAGAGAGAGACCCCATCTCTACTAAAAATGGGGGGGGAATCCCCAAAACCCAAAAACCCAGCTAACCAGACGCAGTGGTGCATACCTGTAGTTTCAGCCCCTCAGGGAGGCTGAAACAAGAAGATGGTTTGAGCCTAGGAGTTTGAGGTTGCTGTGAGCTATAATGATGCCACAGCACTCTACCCAGCATGACAGAGTGAGACTTTGTCTCAAGAAAAAAAAAAAAAAAAAAAAAAGGTCAGACGCAGTGGCTCACGCCTGTAGTCTTAACACTCTGGGAGCCCAAGGCAGGTGGATTGCTTGAGCTCACAAATTCAAGACCAGCCTGAGCAAAAGCGAGACCTTGTCTCTACTAAAAATAGAAAAACTGGGTGGCACCTGTGGCTCAGTAGGTAGGGCGCCGGCCACATATACCAAGGGTGGCAGGTTTGAACCTGGACCTGGCCAAACTGCAACAACAGAAAAAATAAATAAATAAAAATAGAAAAACTGAGGCAAGAGGATCACTTGAGTACAAGAGTTGGAGGTTGCTGTGAGCTATAATGCCACAGCACTCTACCCAGGGCGACAGCTTGAGACTTTTGTCAAAGAAAGAAAGAAAGAAAGAAAGAAAGAAAGAAAGAAAGAGAGAAAGAAAGACAGACAGACATTTATCACTTTGGTGATTCCAAGGGAGAGTGCCAAGATTTGAGGAAAGTTTGCAATTTTAGCATGGCTAGGGAAGACCCTATAGATCTCCTCATGGGGCAGGAGGGAACAGGCTGGTGATGCCAGTGCCACCAGGTCCCCACCCCACTTACCTATGTGTGGTGGCATCACAGCCACATATGTCAGGCCCGATTCCTGCAGCACCTTGTGCATCCGGATATGGTCATCAGTCACATCCTTCAGTCGTGGGGGGACCTTGGCTGGGTCCCACAGCAGGAAGGCTAGGGGAGGACACAGGGCAGGGTCAGCCTGGGTTCCACAGTCTTGGTGCCAGGACAAGATCCTGTTGTGGCTCACCACTGCCTTCCAGTTGCAAAAATGGGGGTGTCCTCTTGGCCTCCTCTCTCTCATACCCCCAGATAAACACTGTCAGTGGATCATGATAATCTCTAGTTTAACCTCTTTTTATTCCACTTGGTCCTGTCCCCTGCTACCTCTTTGCTGGAACCACTGCAATAGCCTCGTGACCCTGGCCACCCTGTCCTGCCCCCTCCAGGTAACCAGAGGGAGCCTGTGAGCACCTGAATCAGGTCACATAGGCTCCATCTCACTCAGGGGAAAAGCAAAGTCCTCATCAAGTCCAGCCCAGTAGTCCCTACCTGATCTGACCCCATCTGCTCTCCAGCATCGCCACCCATACTCTCCCCTTAGTCCTTCAATCCAGACTCACAGCCTTTGCAATGCTGATCCCTCTGCCCACAATGCATTTTCCTTTCAGCCATATGGGTCCCTCCTTTTCCTTGTAGACTTTACTCAAAAGTTACCTTTCAATGCTGCTTTCCTAGACCATCCTATTTAAAATTGCAAAAGACCCCTTCACTGGTCCAGCATAGCCAATCCCCTTTGCCCTGCCTGGTGTTCTCCCTAGCACTCTTCCTCTCCTCCCACACCATCAAGTAACCTGGTGTTCCCTGCTCCATCCCTAGCCTCCAGAAGGGCCTGGAACACTGCAGGTACTCACTAAATATTTGTTGTAGGAATTAGCCTTAGCCAAACTATAATACCAGCTGACATTGATGGATCACTTACCACCTGGCAAGAACTATGCTAAATGTTTTAGAAGCAGTTTGGTGAAATAGTTAAAAGCTTGGGTTATACCTAGGTTTGTATTCTGGATCTACCACTAGCCAGCTGCCTCTGTTTCCTCGCATGTAAACTGGGATAATAGAAGTTGTTCGAGTTAATACTAGTGGTTATAAGAAGGTATGGCACAGAGGGAAACTCATTCAGTTTTCCTAATTGAGTTTCCTAAAACTCACTAATTGTTTCATGGATTCATTTTTTTTCTTTTTCTTTTTTCTTTTCTTTTTTTTTTGCAGTTTTTGGCCACTGCTGGGTTTGAATCTGCCATCTCTGGAATATGGGGCTGATGCCCTACTCCTTGAGCCCTGTCTCATGGATTCATAGGGAGCAGCATTCCCTCTTTATAGTTGAGAAAACTGAGGCTCAGAGTGTGAAATGATGGCCAAAGAACAAACAGCAAAGACCTCCCAGCCCTACTTCCCCTTTTCCCTGTTCAACGTTGTTGGCAGCCTGCAGCCTCCAATTTCAAATTCATTCTGTATTTTAGCCTGGGTTTCTTTCTAATCCTCTCAGACACCTTCTTAATAAAATAATTATTCCCAGGCCCTAATGAATAAATACCAAGCTCCTTAGATGGCAAAGATCTTTCTAATCTTTTACCTTGAAGTTTGAATAAAGAAGGAATATTAGACTCTAATAATTACAGGCTAAGAGAATTAGTGTTAAATTTCTGAGATGTGATAGTAGTACTTTGGTTCTGGAAGAGAAAGTCCTTTTCTTTATTTAGAAATTGCTGAAGGTGTTCCTTGGTCTGCAACTCCATTTCAATAGTTTAAGAAAACAACAAAACAAAATCAAAAAATTTTTGTGTGTGTTTGTGTGTGCATAGATGCACCAATTATAATGAACATTAACTATTTCTGAATTAAGATGGTGGGAATATGGGTGTTCACTCTCCTATTCTTTCAACTTTTCTATCTGAAAATTTTCTTAATAAAAAATTCAAGAAATATGTAAAAAAGAAAAAAAAAGTTAAGAACGACACACCAAAGCAAATGACCATGACCTGTTGTTACCTTCAAAAGGCGAGAGAGAGACTTTTCTCTAAGGTTTTTATTTCCAAATACAAAGTTAAAAAGTCAAAAGAAAAAAAGAGCCAAATCCTGGCACACATAAGACTTTAATTAAAAAGAAAAAATTTAGTTGTCAGCTCAAATGACTTTAATATTTGCAAAAAAAAAAAAACTAAACAAAAAATGTTGGAAATAAAAGAATGCAGACTAAATCAATTTTATAGTTTCTTTCATGGGAGCAAAACTTGTTTTAACCACTCAAATTGTTCTTCAAAACATGGGACAAAAAAATGAAACATTAAGAGCAGATCATTATAAGATTACAGCATCTACTCTGTGTCAAAGGAGTTCTGGGAGGATTAAGTGGTGTTTATCCCTAAGATGCACAGATAGCATCTAGCATACAGTAAGTGCTCAATAAATGCTGTCAGCATGAACTGTTCCCTTTGGATAAATCAGGACAACCATTTGTTTAATGTCCATCTCTTCATAACTGGGAGCTCTGTGAGGGCAGAGATCCAGCTGTAACCCTAGCTATCACTTCCTCTGGAGGCTCCCCTGACCTCTCTCAGACCAGGGCAGATGCCTCCTCTCGGCTCCCACAGTCCTCTAGGCTTCTCCCATCCTGGCCCTGACCCTTTGCCTGTGTTTTTCCCTTCTCAGGCCTGATTATCTGGGATGTTGATCTGGATCTGTTTGCCGCCCTCCCATCTGTGAGCCCGTCTGTGAGAGTGGGGCCTAGGGCTGTGTTGATCACCACAATGTTCTCAGCATTACCCAGCAAGGTTGGGGCACACAGCTGGAGCTCAGTAAATGCATGGTAACTTGGAGTGCCTTCAATGCCTCTTTTCATAGGTGCCTGGGCTACCTATTCAGTACCCACTCCCCAGTTCAGCCCCCACCCCATAACCCTGCCACCCACCCGAGGTACAGGCCACGACCTTGTCCACACCATGAGCCTTCATGGCTGCCACAATGTTCCGGGCACCCTCGGACATCACTGTAGTAGGACCTTAGAGGGGACAGAGAGTAGTTGTCACTGGTAGGCGGTGGTGATGGTGGCAGAGGTGGCAGGGGCGGGGCAGGAGGTGGGGGTGGTGCTGGGGGCCGAGGTGGAGGGGGGGGCCGCGGGCAGAGAGGGGGCTCAGTACTGAGGTCGAAGCCGGTGCCTAGCAGCACGATGACAGCATCTTGCCCAGCGACAGCCTTGTCCACCACGGCTGCCTCCCGAACATCACCCACTACCACATGGGCCGGCTTGGGCCCCTCAGAGGGCAGCCGGGAAGGGTCCCGGACCAGCACCGTCACTTCATAACCTGTGGGCAAAGAGGAGCAGAGAGGCTGGTCAGTGGGGCTGGGGGATGCCACCTTGGGGCTGCAAGGGGTGGGTCCAAGAGGCAGGAGTCATGAACCCCTAAATTCATCTCCTAGGTCTCCTGCTCTGTGGCTATGGTCTTCAAATATCTTTGCTGGCATATCTACAGTTGATGTTCAGCTACTTGTTGAAATAGGTGACACTTTCACCCTGATTCGCAAACAAATCTGCACTGGGGCCTCCAAGTTGCTCCCCATACAGGCGCCCCACGTTCCAGCAGCTAAAGGGTTAAATATCAGGCCTTGGTCTATGTCCCCTATCCAAGGTTCTGGAGGAAACTGAGGTACTGAGAAAGACAAGAGCTGCCCAGAGATTGAAATTAGTCCCTGACCTTGTTCCTGCTCTTATTGCTTATAGAGCCTAGCCCTCCTTTAGGGGTCATTAAAGATTTTGAGTATCTTCTCAGTACATCCCCTCCAAAAATTTTTGATACTATCTTCCCCTCAAAATACACATACACACATATTTTAAACTAATATATTTCTTCCATTTTACAACTAATATATTTCTTCCTTTAAAAAAATTTTTTTTTTCTTTTAATTTATCAGGTCCAGCTGAGGCTCAAACTCACCATCCCTGGTGTGCAGGACTGGCGTGGTAATAATTTTTATTTTTTTAGACAGTCTCTACCTTTTCCCCAGGTTAGAGTGCCATGGAGTCACCCCAGATCACAGCAAACTCTTGGGCTGAAGCAATTCTCTTACCTCCGTTTCCTGAGTAGTTAGGACTACAGGGCCCACCACAATGCCTGGTTAATTTTTCTATTTTTAAAAGAGAGATGGGGTCTCGCTCCTGCTCAGCCTGGTCTCAAGATCCTGACCTCAAGGAATTCTCCAGCCTTGGAGGCAATGTGAAATTAGGGAAGCCAGGATGAATTAGAACAAAACTGAGGGAGAGGTGAAATGTGGAGATCTGAGGTGATGGTACCCAGAAAGCCTCAGGGCTGGAGAAGTGAGATGGTCACTAATAAACCAAAAATGGGAAGAAGATAGATGGACTTCATTCAAATTGTTAGTGACTGGCTTTCAAAGTGTGTAGCGATTCCAGGTTGGTAATGATGGGTTTAATTTTTTATTTGTATAAATTTAAGGGGAACAAGTGCAGTTTGACTTGTGTGTGTGTATGTGTATGTATACATATGCAGAGGGTGCCAAAAAATATATACACATTTAAAAAAAGAAAAACTGTATTAAAATTGTAATGTTCAATAGCTGGGCATTGTGGTGGGCGCCTGTAGTCCCAGCTACTCGGGAGAGGCAAGAGAATCACTTGAGCCCAAGAGTCTGAGTTTGCTGTGATCTATGACGTCACAGCACTCTACCGAGGGTGACAAAGGGAGACTTTGTCTCAAAAAAAAAAAAATTGTAATGTTCAATATATTGAATATTAAGAAGAGAGAAGACTATAAGTCACATTTGAACACCTTTTGTGTGTGTGTATATATTCAGTGTATTTTTTTTTTTTTTTGAGACAAAGTCTCACTATGTTCCCCTCAGTAGAATGCAGTTGTCACAGGTCGCAGCAAACTCAAACTCTTGGGCTTAAGTGATTCTCTTGTTTCAGCCTCCCAAGTAGCTGGGACTACAGGCAGCTGCCACAATGCCTGGCTATTTTTTTGTTGCAGTTGTCATTGTTGTTTAGCTGGTCTGGGCTGGGTTCAAACCCGTCACTCTCAGTGCATATGGCTGGCACCATAACCACTGTGCTCCAGGTGCCAAGCCTATTTGGTAAATTTTTGACAAGAATGCCAAGAAAAATTCAATGTGGGAAGGAAGAGTCAACAAATGGTACTGGGATAACTGGATATTCACATACAAAAAAAAAATGAAGTTGGATCCCTACCTCACGACATATAAAAAAATCAAAATGATCAAGGATTTTCCCACGCCAGTAATCTTAGCACTTTAGGAGGCTGAAGACTAAGGTGGGGTGGAGGAGGGGGGTAGGGATTGCTTGAAGCCAGGAGTTTTATACCATCTGGGCAACATAGGGAGATGCTCTCTCTCTAAAAAGAATTTTAAAATTAGCCAGGCATGGTGACACATGCCTGTAGTCCTAGCTATTTAGGAGGCTGAGGTGGGGGGATCACTTGAGCCCAGGAGGTCGAAGTTGCAGTGAACTATAATCATATCACTGCACTCTAGCCTAAGAGACAGAGTAAGACCTTGTCTCTAAAAAGCAAAACAAAACAAAAACAAAACAAAATAAAGAAAGGTGTTCAATATCATTAGTAAAGAGGGCAATACAAATTAGTCATTCAAAACCAGTCGGAGACACTACTTCACCCACCAGGACAGCTATTATCAAAAAGACAAATGTGGGCTAGGTGCAATGGCTCATGCCTATAATTCTAGCACTCTGGGAGGCCAAGGCAGGAGGATCCCTTGAGTTCGGGAGTTCAAGACCAGCCTGAGTGAGAAAAAGACCCTGTCTCTATTAAAAATAGAAGAATTAGCCATGCATCATGGTGCATGCCTGTAGTCTTGGCTACTTGAGAGGGTAAGGCTGGAGGATAGATTGAGCCCAAGAGTTTGAGGTTGCTGTGAGCTATGATGCCATGGCACTCTACCCACGGCAAGAGAATAAGACTGTATTTTAAAAAAAGACAGAGCGGCACCTATGGCTCAAAGGAGTAGGGCGCTGGTCCCATATACTGGAGTTGGTGGGTTCAAACCCCGACCCAGCCAAAAACTGCAAAAAAAAAAAAAAAAGATAGATGTAACTGCTGGTGTGCACGTGGGGAAACTGGAATCTTCATACACTGCTGAATAATGCAACTGTCTTAGAAAACAATCTGGCAGTTCCTCAAAAGATTAAACATAGAGTTACCATATGACTCAGCAATTCCACTCCTGGATATATGCCCAAGAGAAAAGAGAATATTCAACCTGAGAAAGCTAATTATAAAAAAAAGAAAACATATGTATATTTACATAAAAATTTGCACATGAATGTTCATAGTAGCATTATTCATAGTAGCTGAAACACCCCAACTATCCATCATCTTAACCGAAGAATGGATAAATAAAATGTGATGTATCCATACAATGTAATATTTGGCAGTAAGAAATAAATGACGTGGCTTGGTGCCCGTAGCACAGTGGTTACAGCACCAGCACATATACCGAGGGTGGAGGGTTTGAACCCAGCCCAGGCCAGCTAAGCAAGATGACAACTGCCAAAAAAAAAAAAAAAAATAGCCGGGCATTGTGGCAGGCACCTGTGGTCCCAGCTACTTGGGAGGCTGAGGCAAGAGAATCACCTGGGCCCAAGAGTTTGAGGTTGCTGTGAGCTGTGGCGCCATAGCACTCTACTGAGGGCAACATGGTTTTAGACTCTGTCTCAAAAAAAAAAAAGAAAGAAAGAAAGAAATGATGTGTGGATACATTCTACAACATAGTTAAACCTTGAGAAAATGGTTTTTGCTAAGTGAAAAAAGCCAATCACATAGAACTGATATTGTATGATTCTATTTATGTAGAATGTCCAGAACAGGCAAATCCATAAAAACAGGAAGCAGATGAATGGTTACCTAAGGCTAGGGGAGTGGCTGGACAGAAAAATGGGGAGTGACTTCTAGGTTCTTTTTTTTTTTTTTTTTTTGCAGTTTTTTTGACCGGGGCTGGGTTTGAACCCACCACCTCCGGCATATGGGGCCGGCGCCCAACTCCTTTGAGCCACAGGTGCCACCCATAGAGGTTTCTTTTCTTTTTAGGGGAATGAAAATGTTCTAAATTGATTGTGATGAAATTTGCAAAACTCTATAAATATGTTAAAAACCATTGAATTGCCTGTGTGTATCTGTAAGTTGACCACCCAAAGGACTGCAAGAAACTGGTCAACATACAGAGGTGGTCAACATAACAAACTAGGTCTACTGTACTGATCATACATGTGGTACACATATGAAAATTAGGTCAACTTAAGGAGGTGGTCAACTATGGAGGTTCTATTGTGTATATATGTGTGTGTGTGTGTGTGTGTGTGTGTGTGTGTGTGTGTTTCTTTTTTTTTTGAGACAGGGTCTCCTTCTTTTGCCTGGGATAGAGTGCAGTAGCATCATCATAGCTCACTGCAACCTCAAACTCCAGGGCTCAAAGTGATCTGTCTGCCTCAGCCTCCCAAGTAGTTGGTGCTATAGGCCCATGCACTACACCCAGCTAATTTTTCAATTTTTTGTAGAGATAGGGTTTTGATATTGCTCAGGCTGGTCTCAAACTCCTGACCTCCCGTGATCCTCTTCCTTGGCCTCTGAAAGTGTTAGAATTACAAGTGTGAGTGAACCTCCGCACCTGGCCAAATTGTATATTTTAAATGGGTGAATTGAATGGTATATGAATTATAGCTCAACAAAGCTCTTATAAAAATCCAAAAGCAAATTAAAACAAATTAACAGAAAGTAAGAGTAGTACCTGGCACAGAAGTAAGTGCTATCTGGTTGTTTGCCATTATTATTATTATTTTTTGAGACAGTCTCACTTTGTAACCCTCCGTAGAGTGCCGTGGTATCACAGTTCATAGCATCCTCTAGCTCCTGGGCTTAGGCAGTTCTCTTGCCTCAGTCTCCCGAGTAGCTGGGACTACAGGTTTCTGCCACAATGCTATTTTTTGTTGCAGTCTGGCTGGGGCCAAGTTCGAACCCGCCACCCTCAGTATGTGGGGCTGGTGCTCTGCTCACTGAGCCACAGGCGCCTCCCGAGGTTCTTTGCCATTATTATGCCTTATAATCATTTCACAATTTTTATCCCCTGGCCTGGTCCAGCCCTGAGTCTCTTTCCTGGTCCCTGGGCTCCCACACCCAGTCCTGACCTCTCCAATCTATATTCCGTAGGGCAGCCAGACAGAGATTTCCACAGTTTTACCTAAGTGCTTCCCTTTTCAAATCCCTCCTGCAACCCCTAGAAGGCTGTGGAGAAAGCCACATTCCTCAAGGCAACCATCAGGGCCCCTCAGGATCTGGCCTCTCCTCTCCAGCCTCTGTCAAAGCTGCTGCCCACATCTGCGGACACCCACTGTACTTCTTTCAGTTCCGCATGCCGTTTCCTGCCTCCTGGCCTTTGCACGTGCTGTCCTTTCTGCCTAGAACAACCTTCACCCTCTTTCCTCAGGTCCCTCAGTCACTTGAACTTCCTTTGTCACCGCCCTCCTTATTCTGACCGAGAGTAAACCAAGGGCTCTTCAAGTTCAAGGACTGTGTCATATTCATTGCCATCTCCATGATCCTTTATAAACAGAAAAATCACAGGCTTTATTGCCCTATGCATCTGCATTCAAACTCCAGCTCTACCACTTACTGGATAAGAAATCTCAAGTAACATGTTCCCTGATTGGACCTCAGCTTCTTATCTCTGAAACAAGGATCACTACACCCAGCATCCCCATTTTTTTTTTTTTTTTTTTTTGGTGGTTTTTTTTTTGTTTGTTTGTTTTTGTTTTGCGGTTTTTGGCCTGGCTGGGCTTGAATCCACCACCTTCAGCATATTGGACCGGCGCCCTACCCCTTTGAGCCACAGGTGCTGCCCCAGCATCCCCATCTTATGTGACACCTTTCATAAGGGAATGACACAAAACCTGTGCTGTCCTCACACATGGCACACATGGGAGAGCAGCAGCAGGAGATGGCATGGAGTCAATGTGGGTATTGCTTAACTGCCATTATAGTGGATAAAATGGACCCAAGTCAGGACCCTAGTCAATTGTGTGGTGAGCTTTTTTGTTATTTATTTACTTTTTTTAGACAGAGTCTCACTCTGTTCCTCAGGCTAGAGTGCTATGGTATCAGCCTAGCTCACAGCAACCTTAAACTCCTGGGCTCAAGTGATACTCCTGCCTCAGCCTCCAAAGTAGCTGGGACTACAACTGCCTGCCACAATGCCTGGCTAAGTTTGCTATTTATTTTTTTAATAGTGACGGGGTCTCACTCTTGCTCAGCTTGATCTCAAACTTCTGAGCTTAAGGAGTTCCATCTTGGCCTCCCTGAATGCTGGGATTATAGGCCTGCGCCACCATACCAGGCCAACAGTGGTTTTTATTTTTGTTTGTTTTTCAAGAAACTTATTAATATGTTGTTTTATGGTCTGAATGTTTGCAGCTCCTTAATGGTATTAGAAGGTGGAACCTTTGGAAGGTGATTAGGTCATGAGGGCTCTGTGATTAGTGCCCTTAAAAGTGACCAGTGAATGTGATTAGTACCCTTATAAAAGTGACTCCCGAGAACTAGCTAGCCTCTCCCACCAGGAGAGAATACAGTTAAAAGGTCTATGAAGAACAGGCCCTATCCAGACACTGCTGGTGCCTTGATCTTGGACTGCCCAACCTCCAGAACTGTGAGAAATAAAATTATTTTGTTTATAGGTTACCCAGTCTAAGGTATTTTGTTACAGCAGTCCAAACAAATTAAGGCACATGTTCTCACAGTGAGAGCTTTAACACAAGCACAATGTACCCATCAGTGTTATATCACCCTCCTGGAGCATGTAGATATTCAGTGACAACACTTACTGGGAACTTTGTATGTGCCAAGTGCTATGCCATGCTCCTTCCATGGATGAATAGGATATTTTTCAGAAAACTGTTTTTAACACAACTCACATTAAATTTAAAGAACCACATATAGCTAGTGACTAGGGGCTAAAATACAGTTTAGACCTTACCTTTTACAAAAAACAAGAGCATTTGTATCTCATTTCCAAACTTTAAAAAACAACAAATCTCTTACTTTATTTACATTTTTTGGTAAACTTTTATTTTGAAGTAAATTCTGATCTACAGAGAAGTTGTGAGAGCCAGATTCATAATATTTGTTTTTGCTTTATCCTTCTGTCTCTCTCTGTATATATACAAAATACATATTAATGCTAATTATATACTGGTGTCTATAAGTACATTTATACATATCAACATATGTATATATGCAAATTTTTCCTACTATTTGAGACTTAATTGCAGGTCTTTCCCTTTTTAAGCTTTTTTCTTCTCAGCCCTCAATACAAAATAGATTTCATAGCTTAACCCAGTGCACACAAAGCCATAGATATATAACTGAAACAAAAGATTCATAAGAGTAGTATTAACATGTAACACATTTTGATACTGTTTTGGCCAATTAAATATATTTCAGAATTCACTGTGACTCAAAGTTTTTCTTGTTGCAGTTTTTGGCCAGAGCTTGGGTTTAAACCCACCACCTCTGGTATATGGGCTGGCACCCTATTCCTTGAGCCACAGGAGCCACCCTGTGATGCAAAGTTTGAGAAGCAACATATTGGAACAACTCTACAAGGTGGGGAAATAGGCAATTTTAGGCAGCTGGGACAGGATCATAGCTAGTAGGTAGAGAAGGTTTTTTACCTAAATGAGTGTGATCCGGAGCCTGCAGAAGTCAATGCTAGGGTATGATCAGAGTTCAACCAGGCAAGGAGTGTTTATTGCATGGAACATGGCTGATAATAAAGTCTGTACCTGTCATGACTCTTGGCCTCAAAGAACCATCAAGAATGCCAGTTTGGAGCTCAGCACCTGTAGCTCAGTGGTTAGGGCGCCGGCCAGATATACCGGGGCTGGTAGGTCCGAATTGGGCCCAGGCCTGCCAGGCAATGACAACGTACAACAAAAAAATAGCCAGGCATTGTGGCAGGTACCTATAGTCCCAGCTATTTGGGAGGCTGAGGCAAGAGGATCGCTTAAGCCCCAGAGTTTTTGAGGTTGCTGTGAGCCATGACGCCACGACACTCTACCGAGGGCAACACAGTGAGACTCTATCTCAAAAAAAGAAAAAAAGAAGCCAGTTCATCTAAGCCTTTCCTTTTTCTGAGGGGACAGGGAAGGTCAGAGCTGTGAAGAGACTTTTCAGAGTTAGCTACACCATATGTCCCAGTTCTCAATTACCCTGGGTGCAGTCCCACCTGTGACCAGCAGAGTGGGTGAGTGGAATTCAGTGGATTTCCAGGTGACTCAGCACCTCTCAACTTCTTCCTTACTTCCTTTTCCACTCTTCCCCAGAAATGCTTATCACCAAATTGGTTTTAACTGAGAGGTCCGTGGCGCGCCCCCTTTCCACAAGTCAAGATCCTCACTAGTTCTACCTGGGCAGGGAGAGAGTCATGGGCCTAACAAGGAACTTTCAGGCATAGTTCCTCCACAGGAGGGCTGTGCTAAGAGACAGCACAGGGTAGCATCCTGGTGGTCTCCACCCTTCTGGAGCATGTAGATATTCAGAATCTTCAGAGTCACCAAGGCCAACAGGGGTGGGGCCCTATATCTAGAAGTCCCAGGCTCCACTGGGAGTTGGCAAAGTCTGCACTGTGAGGGGAGGGGATGCTGGAGGATGGTTATCCCTTTTCCTACCCCCTCCCCTGGAGCAACTCTGAATTTGCAGCCCTCCTAGACTTTCCCAGGACTAGTACACCCAAGTCTTTACTCATGTCTCTGTGACCTCTTTCCATTAGGTGCTCACAGCAACTGGCCCCTCAACTTTTTCAATTCTCAGTTCTTGCACCAAAGCCAAGAGCCTGTGAACTTTTGGTGATTAAGAGCATGAACTGTGTTCAAATCCTAGCTGTCACTTAACAGGTGTGTGATATTAGGCCTCAGTTTTCTCATCTGTCAAATGGGGTAATATGAGCTTCCACTCCATGTAAGGGCTGCGAGAATTTAACACATGTGAAGAGAAAACAGCATTGGGCCTAGCTTAGTAAAACCTCTCTGGGAGTGTTAACAACCACCACCACCATCACCACATTGACAACCACCACACTGCATTAAGAGCCTTACATTTAGCCCAAGAGTTTGAGGTTGCTGTGAGCTATGGTGCTACGGCACTCTACCAAGGGCAACAAAGTGAGAGACTCTGTCTCAAAAAATAAAAAAAAGAGCCTTGCATTTACACACAACAGTGTCACTGGAGTCCTCAGGCTCCCATAGCCAATTCCTATGCCTTGGACTCACATAAAATTGGATCTCATAGCCTTCCCCATTTATGCCCCCATGGCTACTTTGCTTTGCTCTCTGAGTCCTCACACACTTGGCTGGGGCACTGATGACCCCAACCAGCCTGGTTCCGGCCCCACGATGCCCCTTCCTAACGCTATGGCCATGTACCCCGTGACATCCCCCGCCCGCCCCGGCTCATGCCTGCTTGCACCGCCTGCGCCAGGGTGGTGAGCCCGGTCCTGCCAGTGGCGCCGAAGATTACGATCTTCTTGACGGCCATGCTGCGGGGTAGTGGGCTTCGGAGCCTCCGGACACGCGGGAACCCACTGGCTGTTGGGTGGCGCTTTCTGTCCTTTTCTACCGGGAACAACAGGGCGGAGCCAGCTCCTCGGGCCTCGCCCCAGCCCAGTCCGATCGCTGCTCTAGTCCAGAAGCGGGGCCACAAGGCCACGCCTCCATCTGGGAAGAACGCAGATAGGCGGAGCGGGACTCAGCTAGCGTTCCCTTACTGACCAAGCGACCACCACCGCCCTCTCGGTTCACCTCTTAAGCTGGAAGGAACGACCCTTCGCCTATAAGTGGGCGGAGCCAGGAGAGTTTGTCACTCAGCGCCCGTTCTCTGCCCGCCAGCCACTAGGGGAGGGGCGAGGCTAGGATAGCCACGCCCACCGTTCTCCCCTAGTTCACGCCCCTTCTTCTCCCCAGAGCCTAGAGGCCAAGCTGGGACCCACAGTATGCCCCAGGGTGTCCCGAAAAAGCATCAGGACACAATAAGGGAGAATTGTGTGTGTGTGTATGTGTGTGTAGGTGTGTGAGACATTGACTGCATGTCTATATATCCGTATGACCCCGTGTGACCTTATTGTGGGCGACACCTCGTGTCTTCCTCTGTGTGTAACTCCATGTCATAGTGTGACTGTAACACTGTGTGACAGGCATTGATACTTCTTTGGTGACTTTGTAGTGACACTGTGGGTCACCCTGTATGATATGATGAGGGAACATGTGTGAGGTGTGCTTTATGGGAGTGTGACTATTAGACTGAAACTGTGACAGTGTGTGACATATATGTTGTGTAAAGCCGTGTGACACTGGGACCCCATTTGAGTGTGTGGCTGTGAGTGCTGCTGTTGTGATGCTGTCTGTGAGCCCCTGTGACTGTGTGATGTATGAGTATGTGGTCTGATGTGAGTGGTGACTGCCTTGAAAAGTTCCAATGTGGAAAAGTGTGTGACACTGTGATTGTGAAGCTGTGGGTGACGTGTGGGTATGTAACACTCTTCGTGACTGCCTGGGAGTGTGTGACGTGTGTTTGTATGTGACACTTGGTGGGTGGTAGTGATCTTGAGTGTGTCATAGTATGACACTATCTACTGTTGCAGCGTGGGACACCACGTGTGTGACCGCGTGTGACAGATTTGACCACGTATGACCCCATATGAGGGAGTGACACTGTGTGAGTGTGTGGATGCTGTGAGTGGTTTGGAGCGCTCTAAGTGACCCTATGTGTGGGAATGTGGGAGTGCGTGACCTCGTGGGCGTGTGTGACTGTGTGACGCTGCCTCTACCCCTCGCGAGTGTCAACGTGTATCATACGTCCTGGCCCGGTGTGTGACGGCGCGTGGGCCAGCCCAGCAAGCGGCCGGGGTTGCGGGGACCGCGGGCGGGAGGGGGTCCCGGGGACGCGCCGAGCGCAGCGGCGGCGCGAGCGGAGGGAGGCGCGGCGGCGGCGGAGGCTGCGGCGCATGCGGATCTGGCCGAACAGCGGGCCGGCGAGGCCGAGCTGAGCCGGACCAAGCCGGGCCACGGACACCGACAGAGAGGGCGATCCGGCGCCGCAAGAGCTGGGACGGCCGCACCCGCGGCTGCGGGCTCAGGTGAGCGGCGCTGGAGCTGGTAGTCCCTCCCCCCAGTGTCTCCCCACCTGCGAGCATCCCTCCTCCGCGCTGTGGGCATGGCCTGAACCCTGGAGTCTCCTCGGCTGGCGGGAGGCAGGGGGGTCGAGGGCGGAACCAGCTCCCAACCTCCAACCCAGTCCAGCTTCTGCGCTGCGCGCGGGTCTCGCCCTCAGGCCTTGTCCTTCCCAGGTTCCCCTCCTTGGGCACGGTGTCTGGACCGCAGGGAGAGAGGCCCGGCTTTGGAAGGGTTAAAGCTTCTGATCCCACCCGCAGCTCAGCGCCCAGCCAGCCTTTGCTGAGGCGAGACTGAGCACCCCTTCCCACCTCCCCCACCTTCTCCCTTCCTTTCCATTCAGTCCTAATGGCCAGAGCTGTTCCTCCGCTGGAGAACTCAGGAGTGCTAGGCGCCTCTCCATCGCCAAGTGTCCTCCATTGAAGAGACAGTGGTCACCACCTTTTAACAGGGAGGGAAACTGAGGCACAAAGATGCCAAGTTAAAAATACCTGGTTAAAGATACAGGAAGAATAAAGCAGGACTTGAACTCATTTCTGACTTTGATTTGCTGAGATATATGAAGGAAGGGTGAAGAATAATAGAGAAACATGTATTGAGGGCTTGCTGTGTACTGGATACCAAGTTCCCAGCACTGTTAACTTGTTTCGTCTTCAAACACGCCTGAGAAATGGGTATTCTTATCATTATAATTTTACAGATAGACAAATGGAAGCCCAGGAAGGGGAAGTGACTTGACCAAGGTCACACATGTGGTAGGTAGCCATGTGTCCATTTTCAGTTTCCCATGGAAGAAGAGAAGAATAAAAATGGATTTTGGCATGTCTTTTTCCACTATGCTGACCAAGACCCAGACCCTGACCCTGTTTTCCTAGAATCTACTGGTTGGCAATTGTCCAGGTCTTTTGAGAAGGGGGACATTGATCTTTATCTCCCTCCTTTCTTAGTGTTAGAATCAGACCTGGGGTTTCAGAGGGTGGAGGAGATGTATCTGATGTCACCCAATTCTTTAAAATTCTTATTTACAATCTAGCAGTGTTCTAGAGCATAGCTCTGGAGTCAGACAATATGGCAGTTAGCTATTGCCACAATAATGCTGCATGACAAGCTACCCAAAACTCAGTGTCTTAAAACCCTAAGCATTTAGCATTTAGCTGGACTGAGGTAGGCTGTTCTTCTGGTCTCTCCTGGGCTCACATGTTGAGCTAACTGCCTGCTGGCTTTGGCTGGAATGAGTGGAACCTTGGTTCTGGTCTAGTCCAGGCATGTTTTTCTCATGGCCATAACTGAGCGGAAACAGAAATATGCAAGGTCTCTTAAGTACTAGGCTCAGAGTTGGCATGCCAGCACTTCTGCCTAATTCTATTGCCCAAAGAAAATCATAAAAGTTAAACCCAGAGTCAAGGGGTCAGGCATGGCCACCAACCTCTCCTACTCTAGCAGTAGGAGAATACTGAAAAGTTATGTGCCAAAGGGCGTGGCTATGCTGGTGAAGAATTGGAGCCATTAATGCAATAATTCTGCCACAATGCCTATGTTTGAATTGTAGCTACTTTCTAGCTGTGTAACTTTGGGCAAATGGATTAACCCCACTGTGCTTCAGTTTATTCCTCTGTAAAATCAGCATCATAGCTAGGTGTGGTAGCACACTCCTGTAATCCTAGCAATTTAGGATACTGAGGCAGAAAGATCACTTGAGAGCAGGAGTTCAAGAGCAGCCTAAGCAAGAGAGAGACCCCCATCTCTACTAAAAATAGAAAAATTAGCCAGGCATTGTGGTGAGCACCTGTAGTTCCAGCAACTTGGGAGGCTGAGGCAAGAGGATCACTCAAGCCCAGGACTTTGAGGTTGCAGTGAGCTTTGATTATATCATTGCATTCTAACCCAGGTGGCAGAGAAAGACCCTGTCTCAAAAAAAAAAAAAAAAAAAAATTATGTCATAATAGCTGATCTTTAGGAAATTAAGTTTGTGGAAATCGAATAAGAGAATGCATATAAAATATTAAGAACAGAGCAAATGTTCAATAAATGTTCACTATGGTTATTACTGCATTACAGAACTCTGTAACTGATAATGTTATTGTTCTAATAAACATAACAATGACAATTTGCTAACGACTTACCCTGTGCCAGGTGCTGAGCCAGGTGTGTTACCACAGCCCTGTCAAGGGGTCAGGGTGAGCATTATTAACCTTATTATTATGTCCACTTTAAAGACAGAGAAACTGAGGGCAAGAAGGGACAAGATTCATAGTCAGTCAGTTTCAAGTGGGACCTCTGAGCTTAGGCCCTGTTTCCAGCCCTCACTGGCCTCTCATCATCTCCAGGCCCCACCTTCACCAATGGCGCAGGTACCAGGGGAAGTGGACAACATGGACGGCCTGCCTGCCCCTAACAACAACAATCCTGCCACTCGCTGGGAGAGTCCGGATCATCGGGGCTGGGAGAGGGAGCAGCCGACAGCCTCCTCTGCAGCTGCCTCGCTCTTTGAGTGCTCTAGGATCAAGGCCTTGGCAGGTATCTGGAGGAGGGCTGGGGTGGGATGAAAAAGGGGGGAGAAGGTACCTGAGAACCTTGACGGCCAAGAGGGTGACAAGAGAGTTACAGACATTTACCACTTGAATCTTTAGAGCAGCATGCTCTGATAGAACTTTCCAGGATGACAGAAATGCTCTGTATCTGTCATGTCCAATATATAATCACTTGTATGTTTGGCTATTGAGCATTTGAACTGTGATAAGTGATAATTGAAGGACTGAGTTTTACATTTTATTTAGTTATAATTAATCTAAATTTAAATAGCCACATGCAGCTCATGGGTGCTTATGCGATAGAGCAGCTCTAGAACCTGAGAAAATAGCTGTCCTCAGTGGCTAAGGCCATTATCCCAGCCGCCTGGGAGGCTGAGGTGGGAGAATCACTTGAGGCCAGGAGTTTGAGACCATCCTGGGTAGCATCGTGACACAACTGTCTCTGCAAAAAAAAATTAAAAAAATTAGTTAGCATACTGGTACACAACTGTAGTCCCAGATACTGAGGAGGCTAAGGTGGGAGGATTGCTCAAGGACAGGAGTTGGAGACCAGTCTGGGGGTAACACAGAGATCCTGTCTTTAAAAAAAAAAAAATTGTGTTAGAAATTTACAACCCAGGCCAGGTATAGTGGCTCATGCCTGTAATCCTAGCACACTGGGAGGCCGAGGCAGGTGGATTGCCTGAACTCAGGAGTTTGAGACCAGCCTGAGCAAGAGTGAGACCCCGTCTCTAAAAATGGCCAGGTGTTATGGTGGGCACCTGTTGTCCTAGCTACGTAAGAGGCTGAGGCAAGATGATCATTTGAGCCCAAGAGTTTGAGGTTGCTGTGAGCTATGACTCCATGCTATTCTACCAAGGGTGACAAAGTAAAACTCTGTCTCAAAAAAAGAAAAAAAAAAGAAAGAAAGAAAAAGAAAAGAAATTTATAATCCCAGAAATGTGGGACTTGGTAAGCAATAAGCATATTTCATTAGAATTCCAAAAGGCAGGCTGGGCACAGTGGCTCATGCCTATAATCCTAGCACTTTGGAAGACCGAGACAGGAGGATCACTTGAGCTCAGGAGTCTGAGGAAGAGTGAGATCCAGTGAGATCCACTCTGCCTCAGCCTGAGCAAGAGTGAGATCCCGTCTCTACTAAAAATAGAAAAACTAGCTGGGCATTGTGGGAGGCTGAGGCAGAAGGATCATTTGAACCCAAGAGTTTGAGGTTGCTATGAGATAGGCTGTTGCCACAGCACTCTAGCCTGGGGTAACAGAGTGAGACTTTGTCTCAAAAAAAAAAAAAAAAAAAAAAAAAAAAAAATCCCAAAGTGCAGAACATCAGATCTTAGGAACTTAGACTGTCATACTCAGCGCTCTTAGACCTTTAGACATAGAGACCCCTGGAAATGTAGAATTTTACATTTACTGACCTAAGAAATTTTAATCATTGACCCCTAAGGTTTTAGGCCCCTCAGGACCTAAATTCTAATACTCTTGGGCTGTTATAATCCTAAACATTTTGAATTTCAGATTAGAAATATATATCCTGAGAACTTTGAAGTACAATGATCAAACCTTCCGGGTTTTTACCACTGAAACTCTCACTCTTGGGCCAACTAGGATGGTTGGTTGCCTACTTCGTTTTTTTTGTTTTTTTGTTTTGTTTTGTGTTGAGACAGAGTCTCACTCTGTCACCATGGGTAAAGTGCCATGGCATCATCATAGCTCACAGCAACCTCAAACTCTTGGGCTCAATCTATCCTGTTGCTTTAGCCTCCGGAGTAGCTGGGACTCTAGATGCCTGCCATGACGACTGGCTAATTTTCCTATTTTTAGTAGAGATGGGCCTTGCTCTTGATCAGGCTAGTCTCTAAGTCCTGAGCTTAAGTGATCCACTGTGCCGTGACCTCCCTGAGTGTCCAGGCACAGTGGTCACCCTACTTTGATGTTGTCGATTTATCAACACAGACCAGAGAATTTCATACGTCATACGTAATAGAGTCGTAGAACCTAAGACCTTCAGAATTGTAGACCTTTGAACCTTAGGACTTCATATTCATAGGGTATTGGGATCTCAGAAGTGTTTAATCATCAGCACTAAAACTCCGTATGCAAAGACCCTAAGAACCCTCAGAGATGCGTAACTTCATAACAACAAACGTTTAAAACATCAAACTCACTCATCATTGAGCACCTGTAGCTCAATGTTTAGGGTGTCAGCCAAATATACCAGGGCTGTTGAGTTCGAACCCAGCCTGGGCCTGCTAAACAACAATGACAACTGCAACAAAAAAAACAGCCAGGTGTTGTGGCGGGTGCCTATAGTCCCACCCACTTGGGAGGCTGAGGCAAGAGAATCACTTAAGCCCAAGAGTTTTGAGGTTGCTGTGAGCTGTGACGCCACAGACTCTACCAAGGGTGATAGAGTAAGACTCTGTCTCAGAAAAAAAGAAAAAAAAACATCAAACTCCTAGCACCTTTAACCCTTGGGACTTTAACATCTTAGAAACATGGAGCACCATAATCATGGTATAGTTATAGCCATGAAATCTTTTTTTTCTCAGTTTTTGGCTGGGGCTGGGTTTGAACCTATCACCTCCGGTATATGGGGCCGGCACCCTACTCCTTTGAGCCACAGGTGCCGCCAACCATGAAATCTTAAAACCTTAACATCAGAGTCAGTTCCTTCAGAATGTCAAAACTTTAGTAACTCAGCATTTTGGGATCTTTGATACTAAGATTCTTGGAACTTTATAAGATGTCGAGTAGGGGTGTCAAACACAAAGGCCTCCAGGGAAGCAAGTGACATAAATGAGGAGTGTAGTGGACAGCAAGGCCCTGATCCCTAGCTCTGGCCACAGGGAAATAAGGGCCCCAAAGTTGCTAGCTCTGACATTTGTCTGGTATTTCACAATTAAAAAAAAAATCTCCCTGGGGGGCTGAGGTGGGAGGATTGCTTGAGTTTAGAAGTTAGAGACCAGCCTGAGCATGAGTGAGACCCTGTCTCTACTAAGAACAGAAAAAACTAGCTAGGCATTGTGGTGGGCACCTGCAGTTCCAGCTACTTGGGAAGCTGAGGCAAGCGGATTACTGGAGCCCAAGAGTTTGGGGCTCTGTGAGCTATGATGCCACGGCTTTCTACCCAGGGCCATCGAGTAAGACTCTGTCTCAAAAAAAAAAAAAAATTAATAATAAAAATCTGTAAGTGCCACAAAATATTAACCTTCAACCCATTGCCAACTTCTTCTGATCTAGAAATATCATGGAAATTTAGAATCATACTTTTAGATTCCTAGAACATTAAAAACACATGAACATACCAACTTAGAATTCTATGCTTTGATATTTTGTCTATAAAATATTTATTCAGCACCTGGTGTGTGCCTGACCTATGCTAGGCAATATGAGGGGCATAGCAGTGACTGAACCAGCCCTGGTCCTGCCCCCACGGGGCTCCCCGTCCAGTGTGAGGGACAGATCTAGCTAGACAGTGATGGCCCAGGGGTGGATGGGTGGGGTGGGGTTAGAGGCGGAAGACTCAGGGCTGTGATAGGCGGAGGGCTGTGATGGGGAGGCCCAGAGGGTGTAGCAGCCTGGTGGAGGTACTTGATGCAACCTGGAAAATCAAGGAGGAAGCGGAGATGCCTAAGTTGAGGCCTAAAGGGATGAACAGGAGTGAACACCGAGGTAAAGAGTGAGTGGAAGAATATTTGTGGCTGAGGAAACAGTGCAGACAAGACGTGCAAAAGTTAGGAGTGGCTTGGGTGAGAGGTGAGGAGTAAATGGTGATAGGAGAGGAGCCAGTGGGAGCCTGATCTTGAAGGGCCTTATAGGGCATCAGGGAGCTGTGAAAAGATTTTAAGCACAGATGGGATATGGCAAGATGAGAATCAAATCTTAGAACTATGCTTCACAGAGCATCTAGCTCAGAGAAATGTAGGAATTCCTTTTAAGATAAAAAGATTTTCTCACACACTTCTGTGTTCACTTAAATTATTCTAAGTCTAATTTTTATAAATTCACACAAATGCATAACTCAGTTTAAGTCTCTTATGCCAACTCTGTCTCTGTAAAAAAATTAGAAAAACTAGCTGGGTGCGGTGGCAGGTAACTGTAGTCCCAGCTATCTGGGAGGCTGACGCAGGAGGATCACTTGAGCCCAGGAGTTTGAGATTGCTGTGAGCTATCATGATACCATGGCACTCCCTCCTGAGTGATAGAGTGAAACTCTTTAATAAACAAACAAACAAAAAAGAAAAAAACAAAAACAAAAAATTCCTATGCCTACAGTTCTTGTATAGTTTTATAACTAAAAGACATTTATAGAGGAACTCTAGGCCCAAATCACAAAACCAGTAACATTCAGGTTAATAGTAACTATCCTGCTGAAATTATCTTACTGTTCAAAGTGGAAATATGAGGTAGACCCCTCTGGTGCATTTCTTTGGCATCTCTATCCTCACTTCTCTCATAATTTTTCTCTCTTCAAATCAAAAGTCAAACCCTTTGATCAGGGTCTTCCATAACATGGTTTTTGCATGAAGATGATTTAAAAAGTTGTTTAGCCCCCATGCTCAGGGAGTAGCATTAGTCACCCTCCACAGTTTCTGGTGTGTTCTTTTTGTTGATCTGTGAGCCCTCTTTCCTTTTTGTTTATTCTTTTTTATTGCCATATCTCATACCAGTCCTCTTCATAGGCACTCATTCGGATAGTTTTAATAGGAATCCTTTCCTTTGCACACAGATGGTTTTGAGAAATATGTGCTACTAATTAGTAGGCATGTGTATGTTTATATTTAATTCTTTATCATTATCTTTATTGGAATGGCCAATAAATCATGAGTGTCCATTTTTCCACGAATGAGCACTTGTGTGTTTTTTTGAGAGAGTCTCACTGTGTTGCCTGGGCTACAGTGCTATGGCCTTGGCCTACTTCACAGCAACTTCAAACTCCTAGGTCCAAGTGATCTGCCAGCCTCAGCCTCCTGACTAACTAACTGGGACTACAGGTGCTCACCACAACACCTGATTCATTTTTTTTTTCTATTTTTTTTTTAGTAGAGAGGGAGTCTCCCTTTAGCTCAGACTAGTCTCAAACTTCTCACCTTAAGGATCCTCCCACCTGGCTAAGGACTCTCTTTTAACCAGTGCCCATACCAAGAAACAGACCATGACAGCCCCAGAGAAGCCTCCTTAGCCCTCCTCTCTATCCTTACTGTCCAAGGGTGAACACTCTCCTAACTCTTTTTTTTTTTTTTTTTTTGGTGGCCTGTTTGGGGAACAAACAATCTCCTGATTTGTAACAGCATAGATTGATCTTACTAGTGTTTAAACTTTATATAAATGGAATAATTCATTGGGTACTGTTTTGTGTCCGGCTTCAACCACTCAACATTGAGCTTGTGAGAGTCAACTGTGTTGTCTTCCTGTATTTGTTATTCCCTCCCGTTGCTGTGCAGTATTCCGCAGTATCACCATTTGTTTATCCATGCAGCTGATGGTGAGCATTTGGCTTGCTTCTAGTTTGGAGCTATTACAAATGGTGGTGCTTTCAACTTCTAGTGTATGTCTTTGGTGCGCACGTGCACTCATTTCTGGTGGCTTATACCCATGTAGGTGTGAAGTTGTTGGGTCATAGAGAAAGTGTGTATCTACTTTAGTAGAAACTGCCAGCTAGTATCATTTTACATTCCCACAAGCAGTGTATGAGCAACTCATTTGCTGTACATCCAACCCTTGGTATGGTCAGTCCTTCTAATTGTAGCCATTCCAGTAAGTGTGCATTCTATTGTGGTTTTACTTTGCATTTTCCTGATGACTGATAACAACTCATGAGGTGGAGCACCTTTGTATATGTTTATTGGTCAGTCAAGTATCCTCTTGTGAAATGACCATTCAAGTCTTTTGCCCATTTCTTTCCTTTTTTTTGAGACAGAGTCTCACTTTATCACCCTCAGTAGAGTGCTGTGGCATCACACAGCTCACAGCAACCTCCAACTCCTGGGCTTAGGCGATTCCCTTGCCTCAGCCTCCCACGTAGCTGGGACTACAGGTGCGTGCCACAACACTCTGCTATTTTTTTGTTGCAGTTTGGCTGGGGCTGGGTTTGGGGGTAGAACCCGCCACCTCGGTATTTGAGACCAGTGCCCTACCCATTGAGCCACAGGCGCTGCCTGTCTTTCTTCCTTTCTTTCAGACAGAGTCTCACTCTGTTGCCCTGGATAGAGTGCCATGGTACTATCATAGCTCACTCGCAGCAACCTCAAACTGAGGCTAAATCGATCTTCTTGCCTCAGCCTTCAGAGTAGCTGCACTACAGGCTCCCACCCTGACCCGTGGCTAATTTTTGTGTTTTTACTAGAGACAGGGTCTTACTCTTGTTCAGACTGTTCTTGAACTCCTGAGCTCAAGCAATCCACCCATCTTGGCCTTCCAGAGTGCTAGGATTACAGGAGCAATCCACCACACCAGGCCTGTTTTGCCCATTTTCTTATTAATTTGTCTGCCTTTTTCTGATAGTTTTGTAGGAGTACATGTACTTTGACAGGTATATGTGTTGAGTTTGCTCCCACTCTGTGGGTTGTCTTTTCCTTCTCTTAATGAGGCCTTTTAAGGAACAGAATTTCTTGAATTTAATGTAGTCTATTTTAATAATTATTTCCTGTAGGCTAACATTATTTGTGTGTTACTTAAGAAATCTTTTGGGGCTCAGCACCTGTAGCACAGTGGTTACAGTGTCAGCCACATACACTGAGGCTGGCAGGTTTGAACCCAGCCTGGACCAGCTAAACAACAATGGCAACTGCAACAACAAAAAATAGTCGGGCATTGTGGCAAGCGCCTGTCATCCCAGCTACTTGGGAGGCTGAGGCAAGAGTTTAAACCCAAGAGTTTGAGGTTGCTGTCAGCTGTGACACCAAGGCACTCTACCAAGGGTGGCATAGTGAGCCTGTCTCAAAAAAAAAAAAAAAAAAATCTTTTGCCTACTCCAAGATCACTGAGATATTCTTTGATCATTTCTTCTAAAAACCTTATTATATTGCTTTCACATTTAGATTTATAAACCAAATGAAATTTATTATGTATTATTGTGTACAGTGTGGGTCAGGCTCATTTCTTCTGCACTTGGGTATTCAGTTGACTCAGCTCCATTTATTGAAAAGACTGTGTTTTTCTCTAGTGAACTGCAATGTCATTTTGTTATAACTCTGGGATCTATACGTAATGGATTTGTGCGCGCAGGTATTGCTAGTCCATGCAAGTTTTATCATGTTCTAGATTGCATTCTTTGTATTATTTTCTTATTCGGCTTTGTGCCTAAAGACTCATCCATCTAGTTCTGAGGGCATCTAATCTGTTGCCTCTAACTGCTGCTTGGGGCCCACGCTACACACGAGTAATATGTGACTCACTCCCAGTAAGGGTCCCCCCTTGAACAAACAGTACAGTGTAGGACATCCTTGCACATGACTCTTTATGAACCAGTGTGAGAGAAGTCTTTGGGATGTATGTTCAGGAGCCAAGTTGCCTGGTCAGGGGGGGTATGTTATGATATTTTATTTTATTTTTTTTGAGACAGAGTCTCACTATGTCAACCTTGGTAGAGAGCTGTGGCATCATAGTTCACAGCAACCTCAAATTCCTGGGCTTAAGCGATTCTCTTGCCTCAGCCTCCCAAGTAGCTGGGACTACAGGTGCCCGCCACAATGCCTGGCTTTTTTTTGTTGCAGTTGCCATTGTTGTTTAGCAGGCCTGGGCTAATGGATATGGTGTGTGTGGCTGACGTGGTAACCACTGTGCTATGGGTGCCAAGCCGGTATGTTCTGATTCAGTTTGACTCAGGAATATCAGAGAGCTTTCAGAGTGGCCATCACTGTCTGCACTCTTTTTAGCAGCATAATGGTTATTATATTGCCACATTTCTACCAATACTTGGTTTTCCAAACTTTCCCAGACTCATGGTCAAATATATCATTTGTATATTAAGTCTGCATTTTCTCCCTGTTAGCCATGATGTGCCAAGGGATAAAGGAATATTTATTCCTCTGCTCCATGTGTTAAGTGTATGGATAAATTAAAGTGTCATTTTTAGGAAATGTGTTTTGCTTGTAATTAGTGATTTCGCCATAATGGTGAAAAATACCTAAATGCCATTTAGGTATGAGAACTCGGTATGAGAACAATGGCAGTGATAGGACACTTGTCATTTGGCTGAAGTTTTTTTTTTTTTTTTTGAGACAGAGTCTTACTCTGTCACCCAGGGTAGAGTGTCATGGCATCATAGCTCACAGCAACCTCAAACTCCTGGGCTCAAGTGAGCCTTCTGCCTCAGCCTCTTGAGTAACTGGGACTATAGGTTACCTGCCACACACGCAGCTAATTTTTCTATTTTTAGGTAGAGACAGGATCTTGCTCTTGCTCAGGCTGGTCCTGAACTTCTCAAGCATTCCACTGCCTGGGCTTTCCAGAGTGCTAGGATGTCAAGTAAGAGTCATTGTGCCCAGCTGGCTGGGAGTCTTGACAACCCAAAGGTTTCTGTGTCAGTGAGAGTCCTGACAGAAAGCAGATGGGTCCATTTATTTATTTATTTATTTATTTATTATTATTATTTTTTTTTTTTGCAGTTTTTGGCCAGGGTCGGGTTTGAACCCACCATCTCCAGTATATGGGGCTGGTGCCCTAACTCCTTGAGCCACAGGCGCCGCCCAGATGGGTCCTTTTAAAGGGGTAAAACTGCAGAGTGATTAATCAAAGGACTATTTACAGAGGGGTGGGCAGGGCCAAGGGAACTTACAAGGGTGATAGAGATGCCCCAGGACTGGGGCTGGGAAGGCAGGAGATGGAGATGGAAGAACCAGGCACTGCCCAGAACTGGTCAGGGAGGGAGAGAGCAGGGAAGGGATAAATCCCTTGACCCCTTTCACTCTCTCTGATCTCCCAGTGACCCATCTCGACCAGAAATCTGAGGGCCTCTGAGGGCTGGGGAACCCATTCATACAGTCCATACCACCCAGCCTTCTTGGGCTTAGAGAGTGGAGGGTGGCACCAGAGGAGCAAAAAAATATACACCACACGCTAGCCAAACACACCAACACAGTGAACATTCAATGTCATCTTAGGTCAGAGCAGCACTCTGAGGCACATTTGGTTGCACCCCCACTGTGTTTTATGAAAATGTAAATCAGTTGCCAACATTTAAAAATAGGGAGATTTTTGACTTTAAAAAGCCAGGGTTGTGGCTCCTCATGAAATATCACATGATATGGCAATGTTGGCCTCCATCCTGCCAGGCCACAGTTGTGGGGGTTGTGTGGCTACTACCTGCTTATAGGAGGTCCTACTTCCCTCATTGCATATACCGTGTCTGGCCTTTGTGGCCATTTCAGTTTTGTGTTTGTTTTTTTTTTTTTAGATAGACTTTCACTCTGTTGTCCTAGGTTAGAGTGCAGTAGCATCAGCCTAACTCACAGCAACCTCAAACTCCTGAGCTCAAGTGATTTTCCTGCCTCAGCCTCCCAAGTAGCTGGAACTACAAGTGTGCTATGGACCTCAAATGCCTGGGGTTAAGTGATTCTCCTACCTCAGGCTTCCAAGTAGCTGGGAATACAGGTCCCCACCACAATGCTCGCTAATTTTTCTACTTTTTTGTAGAGATGTGGTCTCACTCAGGCTGGTCTTGAACACCTGGCCTCAGTGATTATCCTGTCTCAGCCTCCCAAGGTGCTAGGATTACAGGCATGAACTTTTTAGTTCTTGACCCTGGCTCCATGGTACCAAAATTGTAATCACAAACACTAAGGCATCATCCTTTATGAAGTTGTTATCCAGGCAGTTTAGGATATGTTCCAATTTATTTTCTCTGCATATTATCAAAAATGAAATTACAAAAAAAAAGATATATTCTTATGCATCTATCTCCCTAAACATGAGATCCCAAAGAACAGGGGTCCCCAAGAACTCATTGAAGAAACCCTGATCTAGTTCTAACCTGTTTTTTAACAAGGGGGAAAATGAGGACCCAGAGAGTGAAGATAACCTCGAGAAATCACACAGCCAGTCACTACAGGAAGGACAGACTTCAACTGTCCTCATTCTGGTACTGACCTTGGGATGCACTACCATTCCACTTGGGCGTTCAGATTAGCCCATATCTGCTATTTGGCATGGGCATTGGCCATTAGAAGGTGGAGGAACAAATAACCTATTTGACCTCATTCCTGTTACCGCTTGAGACTAGCCCTGGTAACACAGCGAGTGGACCCTGTTTCTTAAAAAATGTCTAAAAGTATTAGCTGGGCCTGGTTGTGTGTGCCTATAGTCTCAAGTGAGGCAGGATTGCTTAAGCCCAGGAGTTGGTGGCTACAGTGAGCTATGATTGTCCCACTGCAATCCAGCCTGGGCGCCAGATTGAGACCCTATCTCTAGAAAAATGAGAGAACATGAAAAGTTGCTCAACATCATTAGTCATCAGGGAAATGAAGACCAAAACCAAAATGAAATACCACTGCACACCCACTAGGATGGCAATAATAATAATTAAAAAGTGTGGCCAGGTCCAGTAGCTCACATTTGTAATCTCAACTACTCAAAGAGGATCGCTTGAGGCCAGGAGGTTGAGACCCCATCTCTTAAAAATAAAAAACAAAAACCAAAAAATTTTCTGTCCTAGCACCATGGCTCAATTTGTCTGTAAACTTGCAGAGAAGGCCCCAGCGCTGGTCAACACTGCTGTGATGTAATCGAAGCCTCCATTGGCCACATTTTGGTACTACAGCCAAGGTTGAACTGGTTCCTCTAGCCTCTGCCGAGATCTCTAGAGCTTTTCAGAGCCTGAAAATAATAGTCAATAGTGCTCAAACTGGTAGCTTCGCACAGCTCACAGTTAAGATTGCTATCTGAATAAAATGTGTCAAAAATACAAAAACAAAAAATTAAATAAAAAATAAATTTTGAAAGGGGAAAATAAATAAATAACAAGTATTGACAAGAATGTGGAATTGTAGCCTTCATACATTGCTGGGAATGTTACATGGTGCAGCTGCTTTGGAAAACAGTTTGATAATTCCTTAAAAAGTTAAAGTTACCACATGACCAAAAAAAAAAAAAAAATCCGCTTCTACGAATATACCCAGGACAAATGAAAACATATGTCTACACAAAAACTTTTTCCTATTGTTCAAAATAGCATTATTTCCTCATGACCAAAAAGTGGAAACAACCCAAAGATCCATCAGCTGATGAATGAATAAGTAATGACATATTATTTGGCCATAAAAAGAAATAAAATACTGATACCTGCTACAACATGAATGAATCTTAAAAATATTATACTAATTGGAAGGAGCCAGAGACATAAAAGACTAATATTCTCTGATCCTTTTTATATGAACTATCCAGAACAGGCAAATGCATGGACATAAAAAGTAGCTTAGTGTTTGCCTAGAGCTGGAGGAAGGGAAAATGGAAAATGACTGCTATGGGGTTTCTTTGTGGGGTGATGAAAATGTTCTGATGTTAGTGGTGATAGTTGCACAACTCTGGAATATATTAGAAAACACTGAATTTATACTTTAAAAGGATGAATTTCATAGTATATTAAGTATGGCTCATACTAAAGCTGTATTTTATTTTATTTATTTGTTTTGTCAGACAGAGTCTCACTTTGTCGCCCTCAGTAGAGTGCTGTGGCATCACAGCTCACAGCAACCTCAAACTCTCGGGCTCAAGCAATCCTCTTGCCTCAGCCTCTTGGGTAGCTGGGACTACAGGGCCTGCCACAACACTTGGCTATTTTTAGAGATGAGGTCGCACTCTGGCTCAGGCTGGTCTTGAATTTGTAAGCTCAGTTGATCCACTCACCTGGGCCTCCCAGAGTGCTGGGATTACAGGCACCAGCCACCACGCCCAGCCTTAAAGCTGTTACTATAAAAGAAAATAGTAAGAGAATTCCGAACAAATTTTTTGTAAGCAAGTGAGGCAGAAGTTGCACATTCTTCCACTCACCTCCTATTGGTGAGAACTGAGTCAGGTGACTACTCTCGCCTAGAAGGGAGGTGGCAAATGTAGTGCTCTAAGGAAGAGGTGCTAGAGACAGGATTCCTGCCTCCTGGAAGTGCTCAGTCTAGTATTTTCTTCCCTCTTCTTCACATCAAAGTAAGCTGATGTCTTACTTTTCTTCTTTTCTTTACTTTTGTTTTTTCTCCCTTTTTCTCCTTCCTTCCTTCCTTTCACTTCTTTCCTTTTCTTTTCTTTTTTTTTTTTACACAGGGTCTTGCTCTTTCACTTGGGCAGCAGTGTCATCGTAGCTCACTGCACATACTCCTGGGCTCAAGCGATCCTCATACCTAAGCCTCCCAAGTAGCTGGGACTACAGGCTCATACAACTGCATCCAGCTAATTTTTCTATTTTTCATAGAGACAGGGTCTCATTGGTGCTCAGGCTAGTTTTGGACTCCTGGCCTCAAGCAATCCTCCCACCTCAACCTCCCAAAGTGCTAGAATTTGGGAGGATTACAGTTGTGGGCTATTTTGCTCAGCCTCTGACTTTTCATATAACTGTCCAATACCACCCCTTTTCCCATCCCCACAGCTTCTGCCTCATCCTTTTTCTCCTGGGCCCCTTCTCCAATCTCCTGGGTTTCTGGCTGTCAGTTTTGCCCTCTCTGATCTACTCTTCACGCAGGAGCCCTGGACATTCCCGAAACACAACTCTCATTCTGTTCCTCCTCCTTAAACTTTCCAGGGTGCCCCCGTGTTCACTGGAATATTACCCGTGCCTCCACTATCCTGAGCCCTGGGAGGGAGGCCTGTCTGTATTCACAGAGCCTAGAACAGTGAGGCACTAGAGTTATTGAATGAATGAACAGAGCCCATCGGGATAAGAAACAGGGAAGGCTTCCTGTGGACGTGATATCTCAGTAAAACTTTAAAGGGAGGGCGGTTGTCATCAGGTGGGCAGGAGAGTAGGGGGGTTGGGGGCCTTCCAGGTAGGAGGAGCTGCCTGTGCTAAGGCTGGATTCTTGCAGAGAACTGAGCCCAGGCAGGGTTTGGCTGGTGCAGGACTGAAACTAAGCTGAAAGGGGTCAAGGCTTCCTGAGGGAGCGGGGGCTCATGAGGGTCCGTCCTGCAGATGAACGGGAGGCTGTGCAGAAGAAAACCTTCACCAAGTGGGTGAACTCGCACCTTGCCCGTGTGGGCTGCCACATCGGGGATCTCTATGCGGACCTCCGGGACGGCTTCGTGCTCACGCGCCTTCTGGAAGTGCTGTCCGGAGAGCAGCTGGTGAGGCGGTCTGAGGGGCTGAGGGAAAGGGCGGCCCTGGGGTGCCTGGCTGAGGGTTGGGCTTCTCTGGGCGGGCTAGACTAGAGTGGGGTTCTGGCTAACTGTGGATGGGACTGTGGCACAGGGGTGGGAGTCGGTTGCTAGGACCCCGGCTCTTGGGTGGGATTCTGTCCAACTCGAAGTCTGTAGTTCAGAGGCGGGGCTTCGTTGGGAGGGGTGGGGCCATTGGAGAAGGGAGGAGCTTTAGTAGAAGGGACGGGCTTGGGTTAAGAGGTAGCGAGGGGCGCGGCTATAAAACTGGGGCAGAACTCTTGCTGCGAGCCGTGTATGAGGGTGGGAGTCTCTAGGCAGGGTTGGAGGAGAGGGAGTAGAGTTCGTTGATAGCATGAGACCTATGTGGGGTCCCACGCTACCACGCAGTGTTGTTGGGGGTGTGGCTTGTATGGACTGGGGTTTATATGTTTCTGGGCTTGGATGATGCATCATCCCAAAGGGAGGAGATTCAAGGTAGAGATGCGTTAAGAGACTGGAGCCTGGCGCTCAGGGGCATGGCGATAGAAGGGGAAGAAACACCATAGGAAGGAATTGCGCTAAACCAGGGATAGGGCATGCTCTAGGCAGGAGAGGCACTGAGGGGTGTGGCTGTAATAGTAAAGCATTGGTGGCCTGGGAGAGCGATAGATGGGGGCGAGACTTTGGCTACAGACTGCAGGGGAAGGGCTGCACGTTGAGGGTATGGTTACCAACGTGGAGGTGGTGCGTCAGTGGAAGGGGCAGAGCCAGGGACCTGAATAAGCCATCGAGAGATGTGATTCAGGGTCCTGGGTCTCAAGAGGATAAAACTGAGGGAGGTTAGCCTGATTTTGGACACCCAGAGGACGTGGCTATGGGAGGGGCGGGCTTCCTTGGCAGCGGCGGGGCGGAGGGCAAGTCCCTCTGGGCCGGACCCGCCCATCGCCTGCCGCGCCTGCCGCCTTAGCCGAGACCCACGCGCGGCCGCATGAGGATCCACTCGCTGGAGAACGTGGACAAGGCGCTGCAGTTCCTGAAGGAGCAGCGCGTGCACCTGGAGAACGTGGGATCGCATGACATCGTGGACGGAAATCACCGTCTGACGCTGGGTCTAGTCTGGACCATTATCCTGCGCTTCCAGGTGATCCCCGACGGTGGGCCTTAGGAAGGTGCTCCCCACTATTCATTCATTCATTCCAAAAATATCCCTAATATGCTCCAGGAACCCTGTTCCGGTTGGTGAGGAGGAAAATATTAATCAAAATAACTAACATAGTCATCATTTATATATTATTTACTCTGTTACAGGCACTGTTCTAAGCACTTGACATTTAGTAACACACAGCAACTTCATAAGTTAGATACTATTTATTACCCTATTTTGCCAATGAGGAAATTGAAGCCAGGTGGATGAACAAATATGCTCAGGGGCACGTGGAGCTGGGTTCTGGCGCTAGAATTTGAATCTAGGCAATCTTGCTTGAGCACAAACAGACAAATGTGCTGCCTTCTTGAAACTTACATTGTGGTGAAGGAGACAGACAATAAACAATAACATATACACAGATAAGGGTCGTGCCTGTGGCTCAAGGGGTAGGGCGCAGGCCCCATATACCAAAGGTGGCGGGTTCAAACCAGGCCCAGAAAAAAAAAAAAAAAAAAAAAACTGTAACAAAACTACACAGACAAGACGTGTATGGGAATAAGAACCGCTTCTAGGCAGAGAAGAAGTTTAAAAGCTATGCATAAAAGAACAGATTATGATCACGCAGCAAAAGAGATACAACATATCGGGTTGGTGCTGTTGAGATTTTAGGTATGAAGGGTCAGAAAAGGGCTCTCTGAGGAGCTGATGGTTGAACAACATATGAAGATGAAGGGAGAAAGCATTCCAGGCAGGGGCGCGGCAGATGCAAAGGCCTTGTGGTGGCTGAGCTTGGCATGTTGGAAGTTCGGAAGGAAGAGCAGTGTGGCTAGAGAATGAGAGGGTAGGGGGAGACAGGGAGGAGATGAGGTGGGGGGGTGGGTTGGCAGGGCCCAGAGGATCTGGGATGAGCAGTTCAGATTTTATTCTGTCTGAGATGAGGAGAGGTTAGAAAGTTTTATCAAGGGGAGGTGTATAATCAGATTTAGCAAGATCCCTCTGGATTGGAGGTGGTTACCAAAATTGGGAGCAGAGAGTCCAGAGAGGAGGCTGGAGATGTGGCCCAGGGTGGGACTGTGGAGAAGCGAATGGGGGCAGGGGGGAAGACACTCAGGAGGCAGAGTGGACAGGCCTTAGGGGGAAGAATATCCAGGAGGAGATTCAGAGCTCTGGCCTGAGGACTAGGGAATGGTGGGGCTACCCTGAAACAGGACAGGGGGGAGGAAAAGGTTTGGAGAAGATTCTAAGGCCATTTTGAGATACTGTGGTTATGGGTCCAGGACACTGGGATGGAAGGGTTATTCAGGAGTCCACTGGATCTTGGGGGTGAAGCTCAGGGAATAAGGAGAGGTTGGGGATGCTGTCAGTATAAAATCCAAAAATGAGACCATGGCAAGCATATCTGTGCTGGTGGCTGTAGCCCTACAGCAGGGGACAAGGCCACTTTGAATATCTCGATTTTCTTCCTGGGAACCCACTTGCCAAGCCCGGTTCCTGAGTCTGGGACCCAAGTTTCAAATATCCACCTGAGGCCCTAGAACCCTCTCTAGATTCTGGGCTGTTCAGAACTTTATTGAACTCCTACTCAGTGGGATGCAGCAATGGAAAAACAGATAAACATCCCTGTAATGCTGGAGCTTTTATATTTTAGTGGGGGAAACAGTAAACCTGATGAACAGATAAAATGTGTAGGTGGTGATAAATGCTAGGGAGATAATAAAGCAGGAAAGGGATATAAAAAATTTGGTGGGTGTGGAGTTTTAAAATCAAGTGCTCAGCAAAGGCCTCACCGAGAAGGTGACATTTCAGTAAACACCTCAAGGTGGGGTGGAACCATATGGGGGGTTGGGGAAAGAATGTTCCAGGCAGAGGGACCAGCCAGCACAAAGGTGTCAAGGTGGGAGGCTGGAGTGAACTATTGAAGATGAGGTCACAGACTCATGGGGGGCTATCAGGAGGACTTCTGCTTTGACCAGGAGTGAAGCAGGCCACAGTGGGGTTGGAGTGTCCACAGGGTCCCTCTCTCTGCTACTTGGGCACAGGAGCAGAGAGATCAGCACAAAGGCCACTGCGCCAGCCCAAGGGAGAGATGATGGCAGCTTGCATCAGGAAACTAGCCCAGATACTCAGTTTGGAGGCTTCTCTGGAAACTGAGACCTGAACCTATAACCGCCTCCCTGGTCCCAGTTGTGGATGTCTGAATCCCCACCCCCAGCCTGAAGCTGCCTCCCCATCACCTGCTGCCCTCCCTGGGATCAGGATGGAGAGGGCTTCCTGGCCTCCAGCTCTTCAGGCCCTAGTAACATTGTTTTGTATTCTTCTCTTCAGGTCCTAATAACATTTTTTTGTATTCTTCCAGATTCAAGTCATCAAAATTGAGACTGAGGACAACAGAGAGACGCGCTCAGCCAAGGATGCTCTGCTCTTATGGTGTCAGATGAAGACAGCTGGGTAAGCCCCACACTCTCCTCAAAGGCAGGTGGGCCCCTAACCTCCACAGTTCCTTCCCAGATGAGAGCTCAAGGAGTAACCTATGTCCTCAGTGTCAAAAGGTTACATCTGGCCAGGCACCCTGGCTCATGCCTGTAATCCTAGCACTCTGGAGGCAGGTGGATCATTTGAGCTCAGGAGTTTGAGACCAGCCTGAGCAAGAGCAAGACCCTGTCTCTACTAAAAATAGAAAAATTATCTGGGCATTGTGGTGGGTGCCTATAGTTCCAGCTACTCAGGAGGCTGAGGCAAGAGGATCACTTAAGCCCAAGAGTTTGAGGTTGCTGTGAGCTCTGAGGCCACAGCACTCTACCCAGACCAACAGTCTCAAACTCTGTATCAAAAAAAAAAAAAAAAAAAAAAAATTACATATGAAGCTAACAAACTGGTAAATAAAATATTTCCACTTCTCCGACCTTGACAAACCTATCTAATAAGTCAGGCCAAGTTCAAATTTAGAACTCTTGGACTCCTCAAAGATCAAGGCTGTCTCCAGCCTTCCGCCTTCTCTCTGTTTCCCATCCTGTTTCATCCCACGTTTCAAAAGATTTCACAAGCATCTGTGTGGATGCCCAGCTCATGTCCAGGCTCTGGCCACCCCTGCCCCTGTGAGTGCCCCTCCTCTGCCTTGGAGGGCACACACCCAGGGATCTGGCAGCGTGGGCAGGAAAGTTCAGGGCCCTGGGTCCTTTCAGTGCAGTTGAGATGGTGGAGGCAAGGCACAAGCTCTATTGGGCATGTCCCCTGGACCCCCAACTCTGTCCTGCAGCGGGGGGCATGGCCTGAAACTCAAGTGCCATCTGGAGAGCAGCCCTGGGAGGAAGGAGGGAGGGAGCAGGTTTGGGATGGAAGTGAGTTTCTCTGACTGTCATCCTTCTGGGCTGTCTGTCTTGCAATGGCATGTGTTTCCTCCTGTGTCTGTCCTTATCTCCGTCTGCTTTTCCTGGTACCTATCTCTCCTTCTCCCTACCTCCCTGCCTCCTTTCCTCCTTCCTTTTTCTCTTCCTGCCTCTCTCTCTTTCTATTTCCCCTCCTTTCTCTCTCCATCTCTATCTCACTCTTTCTGTCTCTCTTGCCCTCCTCCCTCTCTCCTTCTCTCTCCTCTCCCCTTTGCCTCTCTTTCTCTCCTCTCCTTTCTCCCTTCATCTCCCTGCTCTCCCCATTCACCTGCCTTATCTCATCTATATTATCTACCTACTCACCTGTCCATCTATCCTTCTATGTCCCTTCCCCCACCCCTTCCTTCCCTACCTTCTATTTCCCTCTCTTCCTCCCCTCACTTCCCTCCTGACTCTCTCCATCTCTGCCTCTGTTTCCCCCCTTCACACTGCCAGTTACCCTGAGGTAAACATTCAGAACTTCACCACCAGCTGGCGGGATGGCTTGGCCTTCAATGCCCTCATTCACCGGCACAGGTACCACCTGGCCTGGGGCAGCCCAGCCCAGCCCTGCACCCCATCCCCACAGCCGCACACCTGTGCATGTGTGTGTATAGATGACAGACATGGATACAAGGACTCATCTTTTCACCTCTACACACACATACACATTTATCTCCCTTCACGCACATTCCCTGTACATTTATGTGAAGGAATATACACCCACACTCACTCCTGTCCAGGCCATGTTCCCTCGGCACACATGGACACACACAGGCCCCTCTACAAATGTGTGCACATACGCAGATACCCATACAAGTACACAGCCTGCACCTGCTACTTGGATGTTTGCAGGGGTCTTACTGCTCCATAGAGCACTCCCCGCTGGTGTGTACATAGCATCCCCTCCTATTGGAAGAGAGCCCCAGAGCCCCCTGTCCTGGATCCCTGCCCACTCACCCCTTCATGCCTCAGGGCCTGGTGCTGAACTGGCTCAGAGTCAGGCACCCATACGAATCACACCCACGTCATGATTGGCCATAAGACAGATTGGAGAAACTGAGGCCCAGAAGCTGGGAGGGACTTGCTCTGATGTAAAGAAGCCAAAACCCAGCTTTCTCTGCTGTGGACACATGTTCTCTCATAACACCTGCTTCTTATACAGATACACAGGGGGAGACCCAGACGTCCCCCCACAGAAACTCGCAAGCTGTGACCAGGGTCATGCTAGCAACCGGCAGCATTTACTGAGTGTTGTCTGCCTACCAGGCATTGTTCCAAGCGCCTCTCAGTCAGTTAGTATTCCACCTACCCGTTCAATATGTCCAACTCATCTATGAGGCAGATGCTGTTATTGTCCCCATTTTACAAACGAGGAAAATAAGGCACAGACAAATGAAGTGGCCTGCCCAGAGCAACATGAGCAGGATGTGACCAACGGGGGCTTGAACCCTGCTGTGCTGGCTCCAGACCTCACACCTCTAACTGCTACAAAACACTCTGTGTAAATACTCTGAGTGGAGGACACATGTGCGTCAGATGTACACATGTCCTCATGTGACACACACCAGGGCTTTACACACTTGTATTATTAGATAGTTTCACAGAGACACACACAGGCGAGCACGTGTGGTTCCTCTCCTCCCAGCACCCACAGATGGACCCACCCGTGGGTCTACACACGCAGGATGGCTTACACATGCCCAGCGGCAAATGCACACACATTCACATTCCCAGAAATCCCCAGAGACATGCGTGAGTCTGCACACTCACACCACAGATAAATTGCACACAGCGCATACCAGCACACCCAGCTTGCCCCTGGGCTGGGTTGTGTCCCCTGCCCCTCACCCTGGGTGGGGCTCAGACAAGGATGCCTTTTCATCTGCTTGCCCACTGCCTCTGGAGCCTGCCTGCTGCCTGCCTGCTCTGTGCCCCTGCCCAGGCCCGATCTTGTGGACTTCGGCAAACTCACCAAGTCCAACGCCAACTACAACCTGCAGAGAGCATTCCGCACAGCTGAGCAGCACCTGGGGCTGGCACGTCTGCTGGACCCTGAAGGTGAGCCTTGCATGGCCCCGCCCAGACTTCTATTCAGGGATGCCTAAGCCCAATAACCCCAATGTCATCTCGAAGTTAACCCCAACCTACTGCAGCACCATCCCCAATCCCAAGGCTGTTTCCAATTCTAACTCCAACCCAACCTCCTGCCTTTCCTTGTGTCCAACCCCTCCCCCTTCCCATCCCCACATCCTTTCCTCCCTTCATCCTCACTCCCACCCTAACCTCATCCCCACCCCCATTCCCATCCCAGCAGAACTCTGCCTTCTTCCCCACCCGTTTCCTCCCCATCCACAATTCCTTCCCCAACTCCATCTTCAACCATCTCCCCCCCAGACCTGACCCCCTCTTTCCCCCCAATCCCAATGCCATCTTCCACCCCATCTCCACCCCAATCTCAGCCCCATCTTCAGTGCCGACCCCACTCCTATTCCCATCCATATCCCATTTCTAGCCTCATTTCTACCCTAGCCCACCCTCATAGCCACCCCACTCCACAGCTCATCTCAACACCTCCACTTTCTATGTATCCTAAACCCATCCCTGACTTCAGCCTCATCCCCTACCCATGAGCACTCCCAACACCAATCTCCCACCCTTGGAATTAAAGCTGCTCCCTTCCTCTGAGCATCTTCTATGTGCCAAGCACGTAGCTGGGAACTTTATCAGAACTGTTCACCTTCACCTTCACACTGACCTGGTTGGGTAGAATTATCAGCCCTATTTACAGTGATGGGAATCAAGGCTCAGGGATATGAAGTCACTTTGCCAATCACAGTGAAAACCAGTAATTTATGTTCTCCGTTTTCTTATGTTCTTATGTTTTCTACCCTGCCTCTTATAGCTGTGTTCTGTGCTCAATGCCTGGCACTTAATAGGTGCTAATGGAAGTGAGTTTCATGAAGTAGCCAAACTTAGGGACCAGTGAGAATGTTATGGATTCAATGGGTAAATTAAAATGATGTTAGAATTTGTTGAGTGCCTACTACGTGCGAAGTTATTCTTTCCAATACTTAACAATGTTTGTAGGAGGGAGGAACCATGATTACCTGTACTATAACTGTGGGGAAACTGAGCCTCAGAGAAGTTAGGCCCATTTTCTACAGACATATGGTAAGGAAGTGGTTGAGCTGGGATTCAAGTACATGCTGCCCCCAAAGACCATATTCTTTCTTTCTTCTTCTTCTTCTTCTTCTTCTTCTTCTTCTTCTTCTTTTTTTTTTTTTTACCATTCCTTGATTTTTATTTATTTATTTATCCAAATATTAGGGGGTACACAAGTTTTGTTTACATTGTTTTTGTATGGAATGAGTAAGTTATAAGTGTGCCCTTCACCCAGAAAGTGTGCACTGTACCCAACAGGTATGAATTTACCCACCTCCTTCTCCCAGCTGCTTGATTGATTTATACCATAATGTGTTACCATGCACTTTCTTCTTTGTGAGCCTTTAAAAGCCCATATTCTTGACCTCAAACTTCACATAGCACTTGTAAGCTTACTAAATTTTTAGTAGGCCCCTACTTTTTTTTTTTTTTTTTTTTTAAGGGACAGAGTCTCACTTTATCACCCTTGGTAGAGTGCCGTAGCATCACAGCTCACAGCAACCTTCATTTTCTGGGCTTAGGCAATTCTCTTGCATCAGCCTCCCAAGTAGCTGGGACTACAGGCGCCTGCCACAATGCCCAGCTATTTTTCTGTTTTGCAGTTTGGCTGGGGCCAGGTTTGAGCCTGCCACCCTTGGTTTATGGGGCTGGCGTCCTACCCACTAAGCCATAGGCGCCGTCCCAGCCCCTACTGTTCTTACCAAGAACAGTGGTAAGAAAGTTAGGCATAGTTCTTGTCTTCATGGAACTCAAACTCTGGGTCATGACATAATCACATTAGTGAATATTTGATTATAAAGTGCGATATGTTCTAGGAAGGAAATAATAAGATGCTGAGAAGAAAATAACAGGATGAAACCAACTCTAGATAGAATGAATATGGAAGCTCGTGGGAGGAAATTTAAGTTGAGGTGAGCCCTAAAGGATGAGTGGGAGTTAGTCATGTGGAGGGAACAGTGTTCCAGACAGTGAGAACAGCATGTACAAAGGCCCTGAGGTGGAAGGTAGAATGGTGTGTTCAAGAAATAGGTTGGGAAAAAAAGGGCTTCTGTCGTGAGCGGCACATGTAGGGCTACTCAACTGCTCTTCGTGCGGAATTGACATCAAGAGATTTCAGAAGCATAATTTTTTAGTACCTGGGCATCCGGTGATTGTTGGTCCCAGCGCCCAAATAAAAAAAATAAAAAAAAGAAAAGAAAAGAAAAGAAATAGGTTGGGGCTTGGCACCTGTGGCTCAAGCAGCTAAGGCACCAGCCACATACACCTGAGGGTTCAAATCCAGGCCGGGCCCGCCAAACAACAATGACGGCTGCAACCAAAAAATAGCCGAGCATTGTGACAGGCGCCTGTAGTCCCAGCCTCTTGGGAGGCGGAGGCAGGAGAATCGCTTGAGCCCAGGAGTTGGAGGTTGCTGTGAGCTGTGATGCCATGGCACTTTACCCAGGGTGACAGCTTGAGGCTCTTATCTCAAAAAAAAAAAAAAAAAGAAAGAAAGAAAGAAAGAAAGAAAGAAAGAAAGAAAAGAAATAGGTTGGGCACAGTGGCTCACACCTATAGTCCCAGTACTTTAGGAAGCTGTGGCAGGAGGATCGTGTAGGCCTAGGAGTATGAGGTTGCAGTGAGCTGTGATGATGCCACTACACTCTAGCCTGAGCAACAGAGCAAGACCCCCTCTCTCTCTAAAAAAAAAAAAAGAATTATAGGAGATAATTTCTCTATTGTGGTTTACATGTGTTGGGCACTATTAATCTCATGAGATAGATGCTATTTGACACATACAAAAACTGAGGGACACAGAGGTTGATTATCTTCCCCAAGTTCACACAACTAGTAAGAGTGGGTTCTCTGTCCCTTAAAGCCCATTCCCTCACTCCTCTTTTGCTCCTAGATGTGAACATGGAGGCTCCAGATGAGAAGTCTATCATTACCTATGTGGTCTCTTTCTATCACTATTTCTCCAAGATGAAGGCTCTGGCTGTGGAGGGCAAGAGGATCGGGAAGGTATGAGGAACCAAGGGTTAGGGTGTGTGGGAGCCTGGGGTCCACCTGCAGGCATATGAAGCTTACCCCACCCTCCTTTGCTGGGTCAGGTGCTGGACCAGGTGTTGGAGGTGGGAAAGATCATAGAGCGCTATGAGGAGTTGGCAGCTGAGCTACTGGCCTGGATCCACCGCACTGTGGGCCTCATCAGCAACCAGAAGTTTGCCAACTCACTAAGTGGGGTGCAGCAGCAGCTTCAGGCTTTCACAGCCTATTGCACGCTGGAGAAGCCTGTCAAGTGAGGCCCAGCTCAGGATGGGGGGGGGGGGAGGGGGGAGGTGGAGGCATGAATGCAGGGATCCTGAGCTCATGCTTCTTCAGGTTTCAGGAGAAGGGGAACCTGGAGGTGCTGCTTTTCAGCATCCAAAGCAAACTACGTGCCTGCAATCGTCGCCTATTTGTGCCTCGGGAGGGTTGTGGCATCTGGGATATCGACAAGGTAACGTTGGGGATGTGAGGGAGAGGTGGCTACATAGGTTGCTCACTGCTCAAGGGAGCCATTCATATTGTAGACATCAAGGACTGGACATTCCATTTTGACAGTTTTCCAGCAGTTAAGTGTCCTAAAGAAGCAACATTTTTTTCCAATTTGCATAAAGGTGCCACAGGACTATGAGTGACCTCAGACAGAGAAGTCAGGGCCATTGAACTTTGGGGAATTATTAAGAGTCTGACTGCCTCCTCCTGTCTCCTCCCAGGCATGGGGCCAGCTGGAGAAGGCAGAGCATGAGCGGGAGGCTGCCCTCCGGGCTGAGCTGATCCGGCAAGAGAAACTGGAACTACTGGCCCAGAGGTTTGACCACAAGGTGGCTATGAGGGAGAGCTGGCTGAATGAGAACCAGCGCCTTGTCTCCCAGGTACAAGGTGTAGGGCTTGGCTCTGGGGGAAAGGGAAAGAGGATGGGGCTGACAGCCCTGGGATGAGAGAGCTAGACTTGATCTAAGAAACAGAGAAGGGTTGGATTAGTCTCCTAGGTGACAAATGAGGGTGGAAAAGGAAAACTGATCTCCTAAGTGAGTAGCAGGTGAGGGGAGTGGGCCTAATCTTCAGGATAATGGGAGATGAGGCTAGTCTCCAGAGTTACTAGAGAGGGCAGAATTAGTCTCTTCAGAAACAGGGGGAGTGTTAGGCTAAACTTTCAAGTGACAAAGGAGATTGTATCTAGTTTCCAGGGTAACTTAGGAGGATAGAATTGGTCTTCAGAATAGGGCATATCTGTTGCACAACGGTCAGGGCTAAGGAAGGATAGGACCTATTTCCTGGGTAACAAGTTTAGGGCTGGAGATATAACAGGGGAGGGTGATACTGTCTCCAGGGTAACTAGGGTGGGTGGGGCTGATGGTCTGGTCTCCAGAGTAACAAGGGAGTGTGGGACTGGTCTTCAGGGTTACAGAGAAGGAATGGACTGGTCTCCAGGGTAACAGAAGAGGATGGGGTTGGTCTCCAGGGTACTGGTCACCAGAGTAACAGGGCAGGGTGAGGCTGGTCTTCAGGATGATTGAAAAGGATGGGCCTAGTCTCCAGGGCAACTGGGAAGTGTGGGGGCAGTCTCCAGGATAATGGGGAGGAGTTCCAGGGTCACACAGGGTCAAGGTAACAGGTGGACTGCTGAGGCAGCATGGGTGAGTGTTTGGCCTGCACTGCCCCAGGACAACTTTGGGTATGAGCTGCCAGCAGTGGAGGCAGCCATGAAGAAACATGAAGCTATCGAGGCGGACATTGCAGCCTATGAGGAGCGGGTACAGGGTGTTGCAGAGCTGGCTCAGGCATTGGCAGCTGAAGGCTACTATGATGCTCGGCGGGTGGCAGCCCAGCGTGACAGCGTCTTGCGCCAGTGGGCCTTACTGACTGGCCTGGTGGGTGCTCGGCGGACACGGCTTGAACAGAACCTGGCCCTGCAGAAGGTCTTCCAGGAGATGGTGTACATGGTGGACTGGATGGAGGAGATACAGGTGGGGGCCAGAGAAAGTCTAAGGATGGGGGTGGTGTGCCAGGAGGGGAGAGAAAGATTTAGACACAAAGGAGTTGACAGAGAGTTAGAGATGAAAGGGGAGAGCCAGAAAGAGATAAAGAGAAAGTTAGAGAGAGAGAGAGAGAAAGAGTTGGCAATGGAAATCTATATGGCTACAGAGAAAGGCACAGGAGATGGAATCAATTTGGGGGGATGGGGAGAGAGGAAGAATTAGAGCGCGTTACCAGAATTCAATAGCTAGGTGCAGAGAGAGATGAGGCAAGGGAGATGAAAGCTAAGAGGAAGATGCAGACTCAAAGTGAAAGAGATAGGGGTAGAGTTGGAGAGAGAGAGAGAGAGAGAGAGAGAGAGAGAGAGAGAGAGAGATAGATGGAAGCAGAGAGGGGTAGACAAGAAAGGGATGGAAGAAGAAAGAGATGGAAACAGGGAGAGGGAGGTTCCAGGACAGATACAGTCCAGAAATTTAGATCCAATGTGAGATGGAAGCCTTCAGAAAGACAGAGGCAGAGAGAGAGAACGACAGAGACAGGGGACTGAAACAGGTCAGAGCTCTGACTGAGGGTGTAGAGCAGCAGGAGCTGGCACAGGCGATGGGGAGAAGTGAGTGGCCCGGGGCAGTGCCAAGGCTGTGCTCAGCACTGTCCCCATTGCAGGCCCAGCTATTGTCTCGGGAGTGTGGGCAGCACCTGGTGGAGGCAGATGACCTGTTGCAGAAACATGGATTGCTGGAGGGGGACATCGCAGCCCAGAGTGAAAGGGTAGAGGCACTCAATGCTGCTGCTCTGCGTTTCTCCCAGCTGCAGGGTGAGTATTGGGGCTAGGACTAGGAGTGTAGACTCCCAGAGCTGGTGCTAACAGAGGATAAGCTCCTTGTCCATGGAAGCATCTAAGCAGAGCCTAGGACAATATTACTTTAGCAAAATCTTGGGGAGGAGGAATTGGTGCTATGAGTGGCAGGTTGGACCATTGACCTCTTCCTGTTTTGAGATTCTGTAGTAAGAGCTCAAGTTCATTAAGAACTTGTTATATGCTAAGCCCTTCACAGCCCAATCTCAGTGAATATAAAATACCTGTATAAAGTAATATATAGATAGGGCCTGTTCAGCAGCAAGTGATAGAAACTCAACTGAATTGGTTTAAGGAGAAAAGGGGAATATATTAGCTTATGTAACTAAAACAATGGGTTTGGCTTCAGGTATGGCTGGATCCAGGGATGGTTCGAGGTGCTTTTAAACCTCATCTCTCTCTATCTCTAGTCTCTATGTTGGTGTCATTATCAGGCAGTCCCTCTCCTTGTGGTTTAAATGAGAGATCATTCAGCTCCATGTTTATATTCTGGCAGGAGATAGGTCACTTGCTCCCAAGAGTTTTCACAAAAGGTCTGAAGAAAGCTTGCCCTGGTTACAGTGAGTTCCATCCCTGTTGCGTGGCCCCAGGGCACTCAGAGATAGAATTGGCCACATCTATGTGAAATGTCCACCTCAGGGCCAGGAGTGGCATTAGCCTGCTCCAAAGACACAGACTGAGAAAAAGGAGTGAGGTCTTTACCCAAAACAGGGACACAGATGCTGATAGGCAACACCAACACTGGCTCTAATAAGATTCCCATTTTAGGGTGGTGCTTGTGGCTCAAGGAGTGGGGCGCTGGCCCCATATGCTGGAGGTGGTGGGTTCCAACCCAGCCCCAGCCAAAAACTGCAAAAAAATAAAAAATAAAATAAAAAAAGATTCCCATTTTATTGATGTCATGTCAGAGACCACCAGGAATCTTCCCATGGTCAAATCAAGTTGAGTGTTTTGTCTCTTTGTGCACATGGTGGGGACCCCTGGAGCATCTTAGTAAGAAAGTATTAGGAGGGGCTTACCTTAGGATTTGGGCTGTGTCAGGTGGTCTGGAGGATCATTCTACACAGTGTGTTGTCCTGTGACCTGGATGCTGTCAGAAACCTGGGGCATCATTTTTATCTAGGTAGTGGGAGGAGCAGAGGGAGGCTGTTGCAGTACATGGCAGCCATCATTCATCGCAGCTGGGTGAGGGGGATGTATGGTCATTTTTGTAGTTTGCATGGTAACCTCCTTTTTGTACTCAGGCATGATTATGGAGTGTGCTTAGTTTTGTCCTATTCCATTGTGGTCACAGAGTGGCCTTGTCTGATGCTGGTGGTCTGTGAGGTTGTTTATGCTCATCAGAGCACTCTGGCTAGCTGTGAACAGTGACTACTTTTATCCTCATTGATGAGGAAACTGAGGCTCTGGCCACAGAGATGATAAGAGGGCTTTGAGGCTGGTTTGTCTCTCTCCACTTTGATGTTTCCCTGTTTTATCTAATGCCACAGCCCTTGGGAATCCTGGAGCATTTATTAGCAAAGGAAGAGCCAGTCTATTTGCAGGTTGGTGGGGGAGTTTCTCACCCTCATGGGTTTGGGCCATAACCTAAGAGCAAATGGCAAATGTTGAAGTTTCCTTCCAAGTTCCGGTGTGAACATCCTGATCTAGTGCAGTGTTGCTCACACTTACTTGATCCAGTAAGAAATCCACTTACCTCATGACCTAGAGTTCACATGCACACATGTGCACACATCACAGATACAAAGGTTTTGTTTATTTATTTATTTATTTATTTGCAGTTTTTGGCTGGGTTTGAACCCACCACTTCTGGCATATGGGGTCGGTGCCCTGCTCCTTTGAGCCACAGGTGCCACCCCAGACACAGAAGTTTTATAAAACAATTGCTCCCCCCTTGAATTCTATCTATTTTCCCATTCATTCTTATCCTACCCAGTGGGCTCGGGGCCTGTGGCTCAAGTGGCTAAGGCGCCAGGCACATACACCAGAGCTAGCAGGTTTGAATCCAGCCCCGGCCTGCCAAACAACAATGACAGCTGCAACCAAAAAACAGCTGGGTGTTGTTGCGGGCGCAGGTGGTCCCAGCTACTTGGGAGGCTGAGGCAAGAGAATCGCTTAAGCCCAGGAGTTTGAGATTGCTGTGAGCTATGATGCCATAGCACTCTACTCAGGGGGACAGCCTGAGGCTCCATCTCAAAAAAAAAAATAAATAAATAAAATAAAATATCCCATCCAGTGAAGAGATGCTGGCTGCCACCCATTAAATTAATTTCACAGTTCTTTAGTCACAAACTAGAGATCCAGAAGGAAAGTGAAATATTTGAGGAAAAAAGGGAGTTCATGTCCTCGCTGGGATTAACAGCTAGGGCAGTAGACGATGAGAGAGAGGACCTGGAAATGGGGCTTAAGAGCAGAGAAGTTTCATTTAGCCCGGTTTTTTTGTTTTTTGTTTTTTTCAATTTGGCCCAGTTTTGAGAGACAGCCCAGTTCCTGTCCTCACTGAGTTGAGTGCAGCGGAGGAGACAGAACAGGCAGTGTAGTCAGGTCTAGGGAGTGGGAACAGAGAAGCCCAAGGGGTCCAGGGAAGGCGCTTGCCCCAGTCTTGGGGTGTCAGGGAAGGCTGCCTGGAGGAGGGGACTCATGACCTGGCACCTGAAGAACAGGGTAGGTAGCCCCTTCTCTTGGGCGTCCCCTGGCCGGTGTCCAACCTGGAACCCTCCCCTTCTGCCGGTCCAGGCTACCAGCCCTGCGACCCGCAGGTCATCTGCAACCGAGTGAACCATGTACACGGCTGTCTGGCGGAGCTGCGGGAGCAGGCGGCTCAGCGGCGCGCGGAGCTGGAGGCCTCGCGAAGCCTGTGGGCGCTGCTGCAGGAGCTGGAGGAAGCCGAAAGCTGGGCACGCGACAAGGAGCGCCTCCTGGAGGCTGCGGGCGGCGGCGGCGCGGCGGGCGCAGCCGGAGCGGTGGGCTCAGCGGGCGGAGCTCATGACCTGTCCAGCACCGCGCGCCTATTGGCGCAGCACAAGATCTTACAGGGCGAGTTGGGCGGGCGGCGGGCGCTGCTGCAGCAGGCCCTGCGGCGCGGTGAGGAGCTGGCTGCGGCCGGCGGCGCCGTGGGCCTGGGCGCCGAGACTGTGCACCTGGTCGGCCTGGCGGAGCGCGCGGCGAGCGCCCGGCGACGCTGGCAGAGGCTGGAAGAGGCGGCGGCGCGGCGCGAGCGGCGGCTGCAGGAGGCGCGGGCGCTGCACCAGTTCGGCGCTGACCTCGACGGTCTCCTGGACTGGCTTCGGGACGCTTACCGCCTGGCAGCCGCCGGAGACTTCGGCCACGACGAAGCTTCCAGCCGTCGCCTGGCTCGCCAGCACCGCGCGCTCACAGGGGAGGTGGAGGCACATCGCGGTGCGGTGGGCAGCCTCCGGCGCCAGCTGGCGACACTGGGAGGTGCCAGTGGGGCCGGGCCGCTGGTGGTGGCGCTGCAGGTGCGTGTGGTGGAGGCTGAGCAGTTATTCGCCGAGGTGACCGAGGTGGCCTCTCTGAGACGCCAGTGGCTGCGGGACGCCCTCGCTGTATACCGCATGTTCGGCGAGGTGCACGCCTGCGAGCTGTGGATCGGCGAGAAGGAGCAATGGCTGCTCTCCATGCGCGTGCCCGATTCGCTGGACGACGTCGAGGTGGTGCAGCATCGGTGAGCGCGCTCTTGTGAGACTCTTCGGCCCCTTCCTCTTGCGCCCCGTCTTGCCTTTGTTGAGTCAACAGGTCCTGTGCTAGTTCAGCTGGAACTAGGGGTTCCAATCCCTCATTCATCCTTAACCAGTTTTGTGACAGTTCCACGATTTGCCCAACCTCTGTAAACTTCAGTTTGCTCATCCGTAAAATAGCCCCTACCCGGGTGTGTGATGAATAGTAAATGAGTTAATACGTGCAGGAGCATTATTAGATGCCTGGGGATGCAGGGTGCACTCTCAGAGCATTCGCTATTATTACTGAGGCTCATATTTACACGGCCTGAAATTAACAATTTAAGCTCCTCCGTGGACACCTCAGCCTGGCTCCTCCCCTGGGACTCCCACTGCCACTGCACAAAAATAACCTCCCTAGTTATAGAAGAGCTCTGACCCTTGACACTTTCTTTTCCTTCATTCTGCTTTACCTTTCTTCAGAGGACTTACCACCCTGTGACATATTACAGATTATCTGTTGGCTGACTTAGTGATCGGTAGTCAAATTCATGGATGAACAATGTTTGTTCTCTTTCTGCACCCTTCCCCACCAGGATCTGGTTCATCCATTGATTCATTCAACAGGTCTTGTGCTGGGCATTGTAGGTCTTGTGCTGGGCATTGATAGAAACACAGGCCTGCTCTTCACCCAATTGTTTCAAATGTTGTTTTAAACAAGGAAGGACCATGCCCCATTCAAAACAAAGGATGGGATGGGGGAGGGGCGGCTAAGAGTTGTGCCTGAGAGCCCAGAGAAGTGGCTGGAGTCAGGACTCAGATGGAAGGGAACAGGACTGGACCAGGGAAGGAGGCCAAGTGGACAGGCCAACTGATGGGTTGGAGTAATTGTCCAAAACAAGGCCTAGGGCCCTGACCTGGGGTTGTCCCTGAGATGGGACCCAGAGGGAGATGCTGAGAGCAATTTTAGTTAGAGTGAGTATGAGGACTCAAGGAGGCACATGGAAGGCCTTGAGGTTGGAGACAGTTTTGGAAGGAAAGGGGTTGAGGACGGACACTAATGTGTGGAAGCCATTAAATCAGTGGTGAGGACTCAGCCTATGGGGATGGGCAAGATTGCCCAGAGAGGGAGTGAGACCAGCAGGCCCAGGACAGAGTGCTGAGGAATCTAACATGTACGCAGCAGGTGAAAGAGGAGGAAGCAGCAAGAAAGCCTGAGAATTTAGGAGAGTAGAGCCAGGAGAAGGCAGTTTCATAAAAATCCCAGCTCCCTGGCAGTGCCTGTGGCTCAGTGAGTAGGGCGCTGGTCCTATATACCAAGGGTGGCGGGTTGGATCCCGGCCCCAGCCAAACTGCAACAACAACAACAACAATAAAAAATAGCTGGGTGTTATGGTGGGTGCCTGTAGTCCCAGCTACTCGGGAGGCTGAGGCAAGAGAATCTCCTAAGCCCAAGAGCTGGAGGTTGCTGTGAGCTGTGATGCCACAGCACTGTACCGAAGGTGACAAAGTAAGACTCTGTTTCTAAAAAAAAAAAAAAAAAAATCTCCAGAGTCAAAGCCTCTGAGCACCTTCAACCTCCTTTGTAGATTTGAGAGCCTGGACCAGGAGATGAACAGTCTGATGGGCCGAGTTCTGGATGTGAACCACACAGTCCAGGAACTGGTGGAAGGAGGCCACCCTAGCTCAGATGAGGTGCGCTCCTGCCAGGACCACCTCAACAGCAGGTAAGAAAACTAAGGATCAGTGAAGGAAATGACTTGCCCAAGGTAACAAGTCAAGTCTGACCAGAGCATAATTTGAACTGCATGTTTTCTGATTTCAGAGTCCAAATCTGTTATATCTGTATTCTCTGGTTATATCTCTATACTAGAGGGGGCAGAGAGACAGTTAAATAAACTAATAAAGGATAAGACTCATATTTAGAAAGTTGTAAGTCTTCACAGAAGAAATAGAGTGACGTAGCAGAGCATAACCAGGGTTTGGCGGTGATTTTACTTTATTCATTTATTTGTTTATGTATTTATTTATTTATTGAGAGAGGGTCTTGCTCTGTCACTTGGGCTAAAGTGTAGCAGCATGACCATAGCTCACTATAACTTCAAACTCCTGGGCTCAAGCCATTCTCCTGGCAGAGCCAGTCATGTGTGTATGGGAGAGGAAAGCAGGTACAGAGAATTCCAAGCAGGGAACACAGCTGAGGCAAAGGCCCTGAGGCAGGAAAGGGCTTGATATGTTTCCAAAGATTGTCCTCACTCAATAATAGTAGCAAACAGATATTGCTTGAAACACATCATAAATCATAACTTTTGGGTATGATGGCTCACACCTATAATCCCAGAACTTTGGGAGGCCAAGGCATGAGGATTGCTTTAGGCCAGGAATCCAAACCCAGCCTGGGCAACATACAGAGACTGTCTTTAAAAAAAAAAAAAAAAAAATTCAGCCTGACCAACATAGTGAGACCTTGTCTCTACAAAAAAAATAGAAAAATTAGCCAGGTATGGTGGCATGTGCCTATAGTCCCAGCTACTTGGGAAGCTCAGGCAAGAGGATCACTTGAGCCCAGGCATTTGAGGTTGCAAATGAGCTATAATCATGCCCACTGCACTCCAACCTGGCAACATAAGAAGACCCTATCTCAAAAATAAAAGACACAAACCATAACTCATTTGACTCTTATAGGACCCTGTAAGGTAGGTACTGTGCTCTGATTGTGTCCACTTTACCATCGGGAAAACTGAGGCACAGGGAGGGTTACTCGCCCAAAAGTTAAACAGCTTGGAGCTGACTCCAGGCAGTTTGGCACCACTTCTGTGCCTGTAATCTGGACCACCCACTGCCTAGGAGGGGGTTCTGAGGCCCAGAGGTATATCATCTCTTGCCGGAGGGCACAGAGCCATATCAATTTTTTTCCATTAATTTATGATGAAATAAAATAGGTTTGCCTCTGTAGCACTATATTCTCAGCATGTGGCTCATGGTAGATACTCAATAACTATTTGTTGGACCCAACAACATCTTATTATCTCATGTTGTAAGTTTCTGGTCTCAGAAACTTTGCATTATTAAAAAAAACTATTGATGGCCAGTAACTGTGGCTTGTACCTGTAATCCTAGCATTCTGGGAGGTCAAGGAGGGCAGATGGCCTGAGCTCAGGAGTTTAAGACCAGCCTTGGCAGGAGTCTCTACTAAAAACAGAAAAATTAGCCAGGCATTGTGGCAGGTGCCTGTGGTCCTAGCTACTTGGGAGGTTGAGGCAAGAGGATCTCTTGAGCCCAAGAGTGTGAGGTTGCTGTGAGCCATAATGCCACAGCACTCTATTCAGGGTGACATTTTTTCTTTCTCAAAAAAATTAAAAACTAAAAAAACCTATGAGGACTCCAAAGATCTTGTTTTAGTGAGTTATATCTATCAATATTTACTATATTAGAACCCAATATAAGAAATTTTAAAACATAAAGTTGTTTAAAAATAATAAGCCAGGGCGGCACCTGTGGCTCAAAGGAGTAGGGCGCTGGCCCCATATACCGGAGGTGGCGGGTTCAAACCTAGCCCCAGCCAAAAACTGCAAATAATAATAATAATAAGGCAATACAATGCATTCCTGTAGTCCCAGCTACTTGGGAGGCTGAGGCAGGAGGATTGCTTGAGCCCAAGAATTTCAGGTTGCTGTGAGCTAGGCTGACACCACAGCACTCTAGTCTGGGCAACAGAGTGAGACTCTGTCTCAAAAAAAAAAAAAGAAAAAAGAAAAAAAAAAAAAAGTCCTGGCAGGGTGGCTCACACTGGTAATCCTAGCACTCTGGGAGGCTGAGGTGGGTGAATTGCATTGTGGCAGGTGTCTATAGTCCCCGCTACTTGGGAGGCTGAGGCAAGAGAATCGCTTGAGCCTGAGTTTGAGGTTGCTGTGAGCTATGACACTACAGCACTCTACTGAGGGGACAAAGTGAGACTCTGTCTCAAAAAAAAGAAAGAAAGAAAAAAATGTATTGAGAAAAGTGGTATTGTTCTTGCACTCTTAAAAATCTCTTTAATGTCTGGTTTGAGAGAAGGTAGCTTAGCTCCTCAGTTGTCTTTTGCATTCATTCTTTGTCATGAGGTCTCTGGGAAACTCCATTGAACACGTGGGACATGGGAGTGGAAGGCAAAGTAGCATCCTGGAGTTATTGTGCAGATAGTTTGACCTCGCTCAAATTACACATTGAGAACCGCTGCTCTAAGCAAATATGCAGGCTGGGGTTCCATTTTACACAGGCAGACTGGGGCTCAGTAAGATACAGTGATTTTTCAAGGTCACATTCTGGGCTGTCAGGGACGGGATTCTACCCTGGGTAGACACCACCCCAGCCCCCCTCCCACGAGGAGCCCTCGTCCTCTTCCAGTCGGCCTCTTTCTCCCGGACAGATGGAACCGCATCGTGGAGCTGGTGGAACAGCGCAAAGAGGAGGTGAGCGCGGTGCTACTGGTGGAGAACCACGTGCTGGAGGTGGCTGAAGTGAGCGCTCAGGTGCGCGAGAAGCGGCGGGCGGTGGAGAGCGCACCCCGCGCCGGCGGTGCCCTACAGTGGCGCCTTAGTGGTTTAGAGGCCGCTCTGCAGGCTCTCGAACCCCGGCAGGCCGCCCTTCTGGAGGAGGCATCTCTGCTGGGGGAGCGCTTCCCGGCGCAGGCGGCGCGTCTGCACCAGGGCGCAGAGCAGCTGGGCGCCGAGTGGGGCTCACTAGCCGGCGCGGCTCAAGCCTGCGGCGAGGCGGTGGCGGCGGCTGGGCGCCTGCAGCGCTTCTTGCATGACCTGGACGCTTTCCTGGACTGGCTCGTGCGCGCCCAAGAAGCAGCAGGTGGCAGCCAGGGGCCCCTGCCCAACAGCCTAGAGGAAGCGGACGCGCTGTTGACGCGACACGCTGCACTCAAGGAGGAGGTGGACCAGCGCGAGGAGGACTATACACGCATCGTGGCGGCCAGCGAGGCGCTACTGGCGGCCGACGGCGCAGACCTAGGCCCGGGCCTGGCGCTGGACGAGTGGCTGCCGCACCTGGAGCTTGGCTGGCACAAACTGCTCGGCTTGTGGGAGGCGCGCAGGGAGGCTCTGGTCCAGGCCCACGTCTACCAGCTTTTCCTGCGCGACCTACGCCAGGCCCTCGCGGTGCTGCATGACCAGGTGTCCACTGTGTGTGTGCGGTGTGTGGTGGGCTCCAAGGTCGACCCGGGGTTGGAGAAACAGGGAAGTGTTTTGTGTATTTGTGTGTGTGTGCATGGCGGGTATTTGCCGGGACCATTGGGTTTGTGGCTTATCTGAGGTGGATGAGAGTTGGGAGAGTATTTGGAATGGATGACTTGAGTTTGTGGATCCTTCCATGTGAGTACATAGGAGCTAATTCCGTGTGTGACAGTTTGCGGACTATCCCAAGTAAGTAATGCACTTGGATTTGATTGGAGTGGCTTCCTGGGTTTGTGAATTATCTGGAAGGAAATTAAGAGCATGAGGTTGGTTGATGATGGTTAAATGGGATTCAAAGAAGACCTTGGGATGGATAAAAAAGGATTAATATTGTGATAGGTAACAGTCTGGGAGGTTATTGAGGTAAGTAAGGATGGATTTTTTTGGTTGTGGGTGCCTAAATTAGCAAATTATCTTCATTATTGGGGATGACAACTTAGATTCTCTGGAGAAGGTAATTGTGTTTGTGGCTTGAGCAACCAAATGCAATGGTTATCTAGAGACAGCAGATCCAGTTTGGAGATCGTTCTGGGAGGAGAACCAAGTTTGAGGATTTTGGCAAGATGGAACACTCAGTTTTTAGATTGTCCAAGAGTAGGCACCAACGTTTAGGGATCATATCAGAAAGGATGGTCACCTATGCTGGTTATCTAGGGGACGCTGACCAATTTTGGTATTAGCAGGGTGGGGGGATGGAGAGCCCCTGAATCAGTTTATGAAATATGGAGCTGAAGTGGCCGTGAGAGACCCTTTCTGACCCACCCATTTTACCAGTTAGAAAACTAACCCCACAGGGGAAAGAACTTCCTTGAGGTCACAAAGTACTCTGTTAACCAAATATTTACTGAGTGCCTCCTCTGGGCCAGGCACTGTTTGGGGGCTGAGCACACCTCAGACAACAAAACACAAAATCCCACCCTCAATGTGGCTGACGTTGTATTATGTGGGGAGAAGTGAGTAAACAAGTAAATGCAGATGCAGAGGGTGCCCAAAAATGTATATACATGTTTAGAAAGGACTTGGGGTATTTTTTTTGTTTTTTTTTTTGTTTTGTTTTGTTTTAGTTTTTTTGCAGTTTTTGGCCAGGGCTGGGTTTGAACCCGCCACCTTCAGTATATGGGATGGGCACCCTACTCCTTTGACCCACAGGTGCCACCCTGTTTTTTTTTTTTTGTTGTTGTTGTTTTTTGAGACAGAGTCTCACTTTGTCACTCAGGCTAGAGTGCCATGGCATCATTGTAGCTCACAGCAACCTCAAATTCTTGGGCTCAAGCAATTCTCTTGCCTCAGCCTCCCAAGTAGCTGGGACTACAGGTGCACACCACCATGCCCAACTAGGTTTTCTATCTTTAGTAGAGACAGGGTCTCACTCTTGGGAAGGCTGGTCTCTGAACTCCTGAGCTCAAGCAATCCACCTGCCTCAGCACATCCAAGAGTGCTAGGATTATAGGCAAGAAAGGACTTGTAATACTCAAGTTGTGTTTGACTTCTGCGATTACAAGAGCTGCCCAATATGACTTTTGTATTCATCTTTTGTTATCAGTATATATGATATACGGAAAACTTTTTTTTTTTTTTTAGAGACAGAGTCTCACTTTATCATC
>CAUYPK010085866.1:0-20220 GCA_963574355.1 Loris lydekkerianus | reverse complement strand
CTTTTTTTTTTAAAGCAGGAACTCAACTTTATTGCGTCAAGCAGACGCTTATATAGAGTGTGGGGAAAGGGCAGGGAAAGAAGGCGGGGGATGAGGTGCGTGATAGGGATTGGGCCAATGGCATGGTACCACGTTGGCTGTATCTAGGTAGAGGCAGTTTCAGGCTGGGCCTTGCTGAGTCATTGCTACGCAGAAGTACCTCGATGGATCTACTTCTAGTCAGGCTCCGGAAGTTGCACTAGGCCTCAGGCACATGGCAGGGCCCAACAATTCCCTCTTTTGTTTTTTGTATGGCGGAAAAACATAGCCCCTGTCTTATGTTGCCAGCTCTTTCAACTGCTTAATTCTTTAACCATTATGTTAAGAAAGAAAAATTTAAGGTACATTTTAAAGATTTCTATTCATTTAAAAATATGTCACATTAAAAATCAGTAGAAGAAATAAGTTCTATTGGCTTGGCTGGAATAGGTGAAGCCCTTGTTTCTTGTGTTAACACAGATTGGTATTTAATGGACCTTTTGTGATCATTTAAAATAGCAAATGGTTTAGTAAATGAATCTGTTTTGTTTTCCCCATGTGTTGCTTTTTCAATACCATTCAGAAACTGATGGTTAGGTTGGCTTTTCTTTTATAGTTACAATCTTGGTCTGAGTAGACTGTAGAAAGCAGGGTTAAAGAGTTTTGGTATCAAACCTCATATCTTAAATTCTAGTCTCCAGTTCCTTTCTTCATTGCAAGGGGAGCTCTTAGCTCAAGCTCCTTGTGAGGCAGTAGGACTAACAGGACTGTCTGAACTTGGAGGGTTAAGAAACTCAGGTTTCTGAATCCTGAACTTAGACCATTAACTCAGACATTCTAGAGAGCTGCATTTTAAACCAAACTCCTAGGTGGTTTTGATGTGTATGGGACCACAGTCCACATTCTGGAGAGCACAGCTTGAAGACAATAATGATGTAATAACTTATAATACAGTTCGATATTTCAAAGTAAAGTAAATCCATTATTTAAATTTAGAATTACCAACTACTTTATTTTACACAGAGATTGTGCAAACTTTCACTCCTGCCTTTCTTCCCATTCATTTCTTCTCTCTTCTCCCCCTCCTGCCCCCCCTCCCCCAGCATTTTTCATACCTTATTAGTGTCCCTGGGAATCTGTCCTTGATTCATATATTTTTATAACTATTTTTAGATGATTTCATTTTTTTTTGTTGAACTACTGTTCACAGGCTAGACTCACTTTTTTTTTTTTTTTTTTTTTTTTTTTTTGCAGTTTTTGGCCAGGACTGGGTTTGAACCCACCACCTCCGGCATATGGGGCCGGTGCCCTCCTTCTTCGAGCCACAGGTGCCGCCCCTAGACTCACATTTTTATCTCTCACTCAGAACTCTTTTATGAATTTTGGATGCCCTACTTGAGTTAGCTCTTATGGTAAGTCCAATTTGAATGATGCCAAAGATCTCAAAGCTTCCAAGTCCAAAGTTGAAATTATTGTAGCATGCCCCCCCCACCAAAAAAAACCTTCTCTTTCTGAATTTTCTACTTCAGTTTTATTGTTATTTTTATCATTTTTACAAACAGGGTTGCTGAGAAGTATTTGTTTTCATCTTTGCCCAATGCTTTTCAGAAAAATCCTTTCAATTCTTGCTCTTAAAAATATTTTATTGTTTCTATGGTTTCTGTCACATCATGGCCCAAAGTGTTATAATTTCTTCATGATATTACTATAATGACTTCTTGTTTGGACAAACTTTTTCCAGCACTGTTTTCCTCAAAACCATTCTCCACAATGTTGCCAGGTTGATCTTTCTAAAATGCAATTCTGATCACTCGCTCCCTTGTTTAAAATTCCTTAACAGCTCTCCATTGCTGCCATGATTCATCCTGGCATGGCATCCTCGGTATGGTCTGACATATATGCCCTAGTTACTGTGCACCTGTCTGGTCTGGTTTCTCACTATTCTGTGATGCTCCAGCCACACAAAATTCCTCTTCAGCCACATCTGGAATGTACCCCCCTTTTAGAACTTTGTCCGTTCTGTCCCCTTGCCGTGATTGTCCTTATCTGCTTCTTCAGCTGTAGAACACCTATATAACTTCCAAGATTTATTTCCAAGAAACCCACCCTAATTCTACCTGTCCCCACAACTTTCCCATATTCTTGTGATACTTTGCTTAGGAAAATGTTCAGTTCTTTATTTATAAGCTCGTACCACTTATCAGGCCTTTCTTTCTAGATCACAAAGAAGGCATTTCGTTTCTTCCTTCCTTCTTGTCTTCTTCATTCCTGTCTTCTCCTAGAATGTAAGTTCTTTCCTTGTCCAGGGCACTTTTCCAGGAGGACTCAGCGCAGTGACGGGCCCCCACTTATTAGTGCTATCTGTTAAATGAGTCTACCACATTCCCACTTCACGCCTTATCATTGCGTGTCCTTCACGACTGTGGCTATGTCAGTAATGGACCAAGACTCACTCGCATAGGACATACTTGTGCAACAGAGGAAAACCAACAAGATGCATGGAGCTGCGACCCCACAAGTGTGGTGCTCTTTGCATTTTGTTTTATCCAACTGAGTCAACCTTCACTAACATTTGTAGCTATCAGTCTCTAAACATTGAACATAGTTCCCCCCTTGGGGGAAGTCTTTGGTGAGACTGGAATATATCAAATATCTCCCTTACTGTTTCAACAGTATATGAAAAGATATCATCTTGGTAATTGGAAGTTTACATATGAATATCAGATACCTGTTTAATTGGTAAGCTTAAATGTCAAGAAAAAACCCACAATTATTTTATGTTTTGAAGGTAGGAAGCCAAGATTTGATGATCTCATTCTGATTTTTCTATTCCATCTTTCTCAGGCATGTCATATTTTATTTCAACATTTACCTGGAACAAGTAAATGTGAAATTGCTTTCAACATTTTCTTATTCAGCAGATGAGTACTGAGAAAAAAAAATAGGACCTGGTTTTCTGAATGAAATGAGCTTATTGTAGCTATCTGTGTTATGGCAGTTCTTTTTAAGAGGATGTGTCACTCTTTAGTGAATGAAAATGAGCTTCATGAGTAATGTTCAAATACAAAAAAAATTAATGTAGAGGCAGCTTGAATGTATCTATCTGACTTTCATGTATTTTGAGATTTTGGGGTGATGAAAAGAAAAATTTAATTTTAAAACATATTTCTTATAATGGGAGTAGAAAGATAAATTCTCTGCAAGTAAGAATATAAATTTGATATTAGTAAAATATTGGGCAGTAAACGAGGCAATGGTAAAGTATCAGAGTTATTCTGCTTGAAAGGAATAAGACTATGAAATAAGAATACTCTTCACATAATAAACTAAAAAAGAGAATAAAAGGAAGGGTTTTCCCTAATAATTCTAACATGAATTATACAACCTACTTAGAGTTTGAAGATGTAGTTATAGGAATACAGTTAGAAATTGCATTTACTAAAGAAACTGTGTCATATCATAAATCCCTTTACTTATCTTATATCCTTAGATGTTAGATCTGAAAATATTTTACTCATATTGATCAGCTGTAGAATAAGCATAAACTAGTATTTGTATAATGGATTACATAGATTATAGTTTTTATCTGACTAATCTTATAGCCATGGCAATACAGATATTTTCCTTTCATTGAGAAGCGGGATGGTCAATGATTGGCCCAAAATGGCCCATGTCAATCAACGGCAGAGCTAAGGCAGGAATCTAAGAATTGTGATCCTGAAGTTCACTTTTTTCCCTCTATGACCTAACGGTGCTACTTTCCATTCTGGACAAGTCGTCTGAGTCAGAAACAGCCTGGGATGCCCTGATTCCACAGAGTCACAATCTGCCCCCTGTGGGAACATCTCTGTTACTGCTTTTTGCCTATTCCCTTTTGCCTTTTTTAACCTTCCGTTGTTCATTGCCTCATATTCTTGGACATAATTTCCTGGTCATCTGGCCAGATGCCCTCCAATGGACACAGATGAGTTATTGTTGCTGGCAGTTGTATACCCTGTTTCCTTACTTTTGCAGTTTGCCACTACAGGTAATCTTTTCATATTTGTACTTGACAAGACAATAAGTGGTTCACCCAGTTTCCATTTTTCTATACCAGAAGTCGCAAGTTACTTCATTGCACAAGTAGGAAGGAGGCTTTGTTCTGCTGTAAGTGGACTTTCAGATGAAAGGTAGAATACTCAGGCAAATTTTAATTTGAGATCATACAAACAAAAAATAGCATAATAAATAGTACATAGGGCATATTTATACAAAAATGTTAATTGTTTATCTGGATTTGACTGTGTATGCTATATTATTATTGAATTAATTTCGGGACCCTAAATATAAGAAGTATGATGCTTTCCAAAATCACCTGAGATTTCATTCAATAGTTAAATACAAGAGGATTTTACTAATAAGATTTCAGTATGTGTAAAGATCCCTAAATGAATATTCACAAGTAATATTTCACATGTTGAAAAGACATTTTCTTTCACTCCAATAGAAGTGAGTCTTTTAGAACTCACCAAGATCACAAGGAGAAACAGAATGCTGTCTGACAGATGGGCCATTAGCCTGCTTTCCATTATTAAACTGGGAATTGAGGATGCTGTGGTAGTTGCAAATGTCTGCAATCAAATAAAATCATGCTTCTCTACCTCACTAGATCTCAGATAATAACATTCGTATTGTGCCGTAAGGCAGCTTCCCTGTTACCATATTAATTTAGAAAATTATTGTGTGATAAATATTAACATTTGACTTAAATAAAATCTGAGCAGTATCACTTAAGTTTCAGGCTATACTACATTGCTCCTGTATATTTATGTGGTATCCATTGCCGTATGACCTAGTGGGGCATATGTCTGTACTCCCGGCCATTGGCAATATGGATATTTTCCTTTGATTGAGAAGCAAGGTAGTCAAAGATCAGCCCAAAATGTCAATCAATGGCAGAGGGAAGGCAGGAATCTATGTACCGTATATACTCGAGTATACGCTGAGTTTTTTCGGCACAAAATTTGTGCCGAGTTCGGGTTTTTCGGCACAAATTTTGTGTGAAAAAACTCGGCTTATACTCGAGTATATACGGTAGGTTGACATGTAGAACAAGGCTGGGTTTGGCAATAGAGGAGTTTTCACGTAGATGGGACTTGGTTAAGTCAAGTGTAATACAATTCTAGATTGGGTCAATGCCTCTTTTCTCTCTTCTTTTTCAATTTTTTTTTTCTCTCCATTTCTGTCTTCCATAGCTATGATTTTCATTCTCGTGTCTGAAATGCTCTTCACTTCCGTGTAGTGGTATGTGCATCTCAATTCTATTCTACGTATCTTTCACCATGTGCTTTTGGCCATGTTTGTTCTCTGTTGGGCAGTGTCCTGTGTGGCTTTCATTGGTGTGATGATCATGTAATTTCCTTCCACATATTCCGTCATGAGCGGTTTGCAGGAAAGTGCCACGTTTACTGAACTTATCAAGTGTTGTTATGCTTACTGGATTTTTAACCCATTAAAGATCCAAAGTACTATATTTGTGCTTATATTACATAAATAATTTTAGGATTATCAGCGAGAAGATCACTAAGTGTTTCCTTGATGGAATTGGTAAGCCGGAATTAAGTTGTTCTAAAACACAGAAATATGATCCTTTTCCTTATTAATATTTATGTTGTTTCTTAAGGTAATATTTAACAAACTCAAAAAAAGTTACCTTTTACTTTGTAGTTATAGAATTATTTGCCATCAAACCCCAGAGCTGGAAGACATCTTACCAGAAATTTGAGTCTATAAATGACAGAAGCCAGGGAATTCTACTCATTATTGGTTCTTTCAGGAATAAATCCTTAGCATGACAATGTTAGAGTTCTCCAGAGAAACAGGACTAATGGAATGTGTGTATCTTATTTATTTATTTATTCATTATCTGTTTCCTTATTTATAAGGAATCAGCTCATAATAAGATTTGTTCTAGAAGTTGCCAAGTCCTCAGATCTTCAGGGTGAGTCAGCAAGTTGGAAATCCAAAATATCTGATGTTCAAGTTCAAGTCCAAAGGCAGGAGAAAAGCCAAAAGGTCCTGGTCAAAAACCATTAGACAGAAAAAATTCTCTGTTGGGGGAGGGCTAGTCTTTTAGCTCTATTAGGCCTTCCACCGATTGCAAACGGCCCGTCCACATTAGTCGGGACAGTGTGCTTCCTTAGTTTACGGATTCAGATGTAAACATTTCCCAAGAACATCCTTAAAGAAACATGCAAATAATGTTTGATTGAATATCTGGACACTCCAAGGCCCAGTTAAAGTTGAAAATAAAATTAACCATCATGGGTCCCAAAGTCATCCAGAAATTCAGTAAAATATGATTACAGGAATCTTTTAAATTCTTTTCATTTCATTGTGTGACTTCAGTTATGGTGCATTAGAAATATTCAGCTTAAAAAAAGGAAATACTCATCTTAAATGTGTGGGATTATACTTTGCACATCAAAAGCTAAAACCAAAGCAGACACTGATAGGTCTTGCCAAATTAATTAACTAAAATGCCAAGCGAATTGGCTGTTTGTGTGTTTGTTTGTTTTTCTCCTTTGTGGTAGAATAGGCTATAAATGAGATAATATTTGGATAAAATTACACATTCAGTCATCGTAATCATAGGCTCTAAACTGCATGTAACTACTGCAGTCCAATTGTTGAAATAATGTAATAATACAAATAACAGAAGGCATCTTTATATCCATCATTTAAAACAATTTTCTACATTCTATGATGCTTTGAATCATGATCAAGCTACCATTTGATAAGGAAATTAGTTTGGGTAGAAGGAAGTCAGAATGTTATTCATGAGAACTGGAAGAATAACCCTGAATGCATTTCAGAGATCTTTGAGGTTACTACTCCTCCCTCAGGCCCAGAGTGCCAGGGTCTTGAGCATAGGAAAGTTTCAAAGGTGAGGCCTAGGGAGCCTGTGGGACCTCAGTGCCCACTGTCAAGAGTGGCCTCAAGTTGCTGCTCCCTTCATTCGGGCACAGTGCTCCTGAGTCACTCCCAGCTTTGGCTCAAGCGTGCCCTGGTGCAGTTGGGCAACTGCTCCAGAAGGCACAGGTGGTCAACCTCAGAGGTGTCCATGTGGTGGTAGTAACTCTGCAGGCGTGACCACCTCCACCTAGACTTCAAAGGATGCCTTGGAGAGCCTTGGGGTGCAGGCAGAGAACTGTCACAGGGTCAGAGCCATCAAACAGTGTCTCTCTACTCAGGGCAAAGCCCAATGGAGCCATGGGTTCTAGGCCACTGTAAACGAAGGCACTGTGTAGTGGAGCCATGGGAGCATAGCCCAGGCAGCCTAGCCTGGGAGAGCTACAGGCATGTGACACCAGTGGGCGCCACTGATTGCATGCTGCCCGTCCAAAGCCATGTGGGCGGCACTGCCCCCAAACCTAGGAATTTAATCCTCATTCTATTGTGTCCAGAAGGCAGGACAGAGAGTGAAAGATGTTTTTCAGGCCTGCAGATGGAATGTTGTTTTCCTTATTGGGTTTAAATGTGCTTAGGATCTACTATGTCTTCAATCTTTCTTATTTCTTTCAGAAAGAGAATGTCTGTCCTATGCCTGTGCCACCACTGCGTTTTGGAAGCATGCAGCTTGTTGGATGTCACAGGTTCACAACCAGAGAGCGATTTGCCTCAGGATGAATTTAGACGACATCTATATGATTCTAGACCAGGCGTCCTCAAACTTTTTAAACAGGGGGCCAATTCACTGTCCCTTAGACCATTGTAGGACCAGACTATAGTTAAAAAAAAAAAAAAAGAAAAGAAAACTATGAACAAATTCCTATGCACATTGCACATGTCTTATTTTGAAGTAAAAAAAAAACAAAACGGGAACAAATACAATCACACCGCCTCCTGTGGCCCGCGGGCCGCAGTTTAAGGACCTCTGTTCTAGATGAATTAGATGATATTTACACGGGACCCTGGACTGTAGATTTTTGAGCTGGTTCTGGAACAAGTTAAGATTTTTAAGGCTTTTGGGGTGAAATTAATGTATTTTGTGTGTGAGAAGAATAAGAATCTTTTTGGTGCGAGGGAGGCAGAAATCTTTTAAAAGAAATCAAGGGAGTGCCCCTGTGCCTTTGTTCTTCTGTTTCCCTCTTCCAGTCATTTGAGAGCACAGAGTTCGCCCTTTCTGACGTGTGAGGACACAGCAAGAAGGTGCCATCTGGAGGCAGAGAGTAAAGCTTTCTTAGACTCTGCTGGTACCTTGATCTTGGACTTTTCAGGCTGCATAATTGTGAGAAAAAATTTACCATTATTTATTTATCACCTAGCCTCAGATATTTTGTTAGAGCAGCAGAAATGGGCCAAGGCATGCAATAAATTATGTACATATAAAATGCATGTATGTGTGGGTGCATGCTTGTAATGCACTTTTATATAAATTTCTCTAGTCATTTGATTTCTGTATAGTCTTGAATGGATGCAATCTCCTTTTCCAGAATTCCTGAAAACATTAAGTATGAATTTGTATTGATTTTTTTGAAACACATACATAGAAGGCATTATATTATATAAAATAGGATGTGAATAATATATTTGAACATTGGCCTGGGAATCTTTGAGCAACATTAGCCATCAAAATCTGATCTATCACCTCACTCATAGATTTTGATGCAAACTCTTTTTTTGTGCGGCTTAAGAAAACTGGAACATATTGCTTTCATTTAGGTTAAACTACTCAGCAATTTCCCCAAATTTCCCTTGAATTCATTTACTTTAGTCTTTTCAACAATGTAAGTATATATCTTCACATAAGCAAGTATGTAGTAATGTTCTGCATTCTTGAAATGTGCCCTAACTTTACTATTTAGCCAGAAGAAATCTCTTGAACTCTCTCAATTTCTCTCTCTCTTCTCTTCTCCTTCATTCTCCTCTTTTTTTTTTTTTTTTCTTGTAAAGACAGAGTCTCACTTTATCGCCCTGGGTAGAGTGCTGTGGTATCACAGCTCAGAGCAACCTCCAACACCTGGGCTTAGGTGATTCTCTTGCCTCAGCCTCCCGAGTAGCTGGGACAACAGGTGCCTGCCACAGCGCCCGGCTATTTTTTTTTTGTTGTTGTTGCAGTTTGGTCGGGGCCGGGTTTGAACCTGCCACCCTGGGTATATGAGGACGGTGCCCTACCCACCGAACCACAGGCATTCTCCTCTTTTTATTCCTCTCTCCCTCCATCCTTTCTTTGCTCTCTTTCATCTTAGTTACTTTCATAGTCTCTTCCTCTTTTCCTTGTGGAATCTACTGGAGAAAACAAATGCGTTCCCCAGAATTGCAGACATTCCAGACTTTGTACTCCAGACACTTTTCTCAGTTTTTCTGTTTTTTTGGGTTTTTTTTCTTCCCAAATGCTTTCCTTTCTCTCTTACTCTCATTCACGTACCCACATCCAGGCATATTTATCAAAGAAACACTTATTGATATTTTTTAATTATTTGGGTTTATTAAGAAGGCCAGGGAAATGTAGATTTTGTGGGTCCTAAAACAAAAATTTGAGTGTCCTCTATAAGAATAATTCTAAAAAGTACAAATACAAAATTAAATACAGAGGAAGTGAATACAGAGTTTGTTATTAAAAAAAAAACCCACACCAAACTGCAAATTTTTAAAAGCTAACAAATTCTACAGCTAAAAGTCCAGCTCATCTCTGCACAGTGTTCTATAGTTCTGAAGTGCAAGGATTTTATTGGTCTCTCCATGTGACAACAATTATGCAATACTAATATTAGTAGAGAGAATAAAATTATCACTCAGTCTTATTTTTTTTATTTTTATTTATTTATTTTTTATTATAGATAGAAATATGCACCATAGATGTCACTCAGTCTTTAACATAGTTACATCAATTATTTTTTCACTAGTGAGGCTTTAGAAAAGTTTTATCTTTACAACTCCATGTTATTAGTGTCACATTAATTTTAGGGCTATTGTCAAATTTGAAAAAATATAAATGAAGTTTTGTGCATTTATAATCAGTAAGAAATTTCAGGGCATTTCAAGATTTTGTGCAACAGATAATCTTAAGCACCTTCATGAATTGGCTTGTCATCAATGTATCATTATAAAGATGTATTATAGCAAGAAACAAATTTATGTAATTTTCTTCAATCAGTATTGAAAATTAAATACTTCTATTGTGATCATATGATTCATTACTCTGCATTAATTGGACTTACTGGAACATGTCAAAAGCGTCTTCATTCTTCCACTCACAGTATGTTTCTTGTTCTTAATGAATTTCTGCTTTTGGTAGGATCTGAAAAAACAAATTTTGTTATAATTTGTGTCTCAATATTAACCATTTATTTTAATATTTTATCACTTATTTTTACCTTTCTTTCACATCACATTCTTACATAGAAATTTGTCTTTCTTGTTTATCTCATATATATTTTATTACAATTAAAACACAACATTCAAGATAAAAAAGTAATGAAATACATTTGAGGTATATATTGTCTCCATCAAGTATAGTTTTATAAAATAGAAAAATGTGATAAATTTTTCCAAATTGATTTAACGAAGCTGCTAGATACTTGATACCCAAATTAGATGAGATTTTTTTTAAAAAAGAAAGTTTATTTCTAAAGATTTTCATTAATTGACATAAATGTAAAATCCAGGACAAATATTAATAATCAAAATCTGACCGTATATGAAACAAATAATTCTTCATGAATAAATTGTGCTCCACAGGTTCAAAGATGGATTAAAATTAGATGGTAATTAATACATTTTAACACATTTATAAATGAAAGATAAATAATACTTTTGATTTGGTCAACAGATTCCATTATATTGATCACACATTTAGGATTTAAAAACAAAAACAAAAACAAAAAAACCTTAACCAATAAGAGGTTAAAGGAATGTTTCTTAGAGTGATAACCAGTCACTATCCAGAACCTCCCATTAGCACAATATTTAAAACTGAAGCGTTGGAAATATTTTGGCTAAATTGGGATGCTTGACTTAACCACTTCTCTTCAGTATTGTGCAGTTCTTAGCCAGAGAAAAAGAAAAAATGAGTGAAATACAAAGGGTAGGAATTGGCAAGAAAGGGAAAGTAGTCCAGTTTCACAGACAATATAATTTTGACTTAGAAAAATCTTATGAAATATTCAGTGTGAATAATGAAGTTAAAATGTTAACAAGTTGATCAAGCTTTTCTAGATATATTATCAATATAAAAATATTGATTTATTCATGTATCTCAAATATGAACATTTATAGAATATAATATATATATTTTTAGGTTTTGTTTTCTTTTTTATTTCAGATTAACATGAGGGTACAAATGTTTAGGTTACATTGTTTTCACTGCTAAGCTAAAGTTCAAGTTGTAGTTGAGACCTTCACCCATGGGGTATGCTGAACACCTTCACATTAAAACACTTTAAACACAAGTCTTAAATTCCTTACATTTTTAGTGATTGAAATGTCCTAAAATGTCTTTCTAAATTTCAGTTTCTATGGTATATTTCCAATTTTGCTAAGCTGGATTTCAAAAATGCTTCTGGGTAGCGGGAAACATCCTAGTAGGAAGAGACTGTAGTGTTAGTCAATTGCAGCAAATTATTTAACATTGGCAAATTTTACAAACATATGTGGGCATGTGAATATACTGTTGCTAAGCTCCTTTTTCTGGTCTTAGATGGATCCTGTAAAATTTGGGACGCGAGCCTAAGCTTGATTAACTTCATAAAAAAATCTGCCTCTGAGTGAGACATAGTATTCAATAACAATTTCTACATGGACAATTGTATTAAAAAAAAAAAATTCATATGTATTATTTACTTACCTTTTAAAATGTTCCTGAGGAAAAAGAAGGCACAAATATCACCCCCATTTTTTAGTCTTTAAAGGGTTTAGGCAGCCAGACTCTGTTGGTAGAGATGCACTTGAAAGGTTAAGGAGGTTGCTAACTGCTGGCATACCCCATGTACACAAATTAACTCAATGTGGGTCAACAGCCTAAACGTGCCCTGTGTAAAACTAAACCCATAAAACCACTAGAAGAAAACATAAAGGTAAATCCTCATAACTTCTATTTGGAAATGGATTCTTTGGCACAGTGTCATTAACATGGGAACAAAAAGAAAGATGAATTTAACTTCGGCAAAATTAAAACGTTTGTGAATAACAGAACATTATCAAGAAAGTAAAGAGATATACTATAGCAGGGGTCCTCAACCTATGGCCCACGGGCCACATGCAGCAGTGTGAATTAAATTTGTTCCTGTTTTGTTTTTTACTTCAAAATAAGATATGTGCAGTGTGCACAGGAATCCTGTTCATAGTTTTTTGTTTTTTGTTTTTAAACTATAGTCCGGCCCTCCAACAGTCTGAGGGACAGTGAACCGGCCCCCTGTTTAAAAAGTTTGAGGATGCCTGTCCTATAGGATAGGAAAACATGTGCAGGTCATATATGATAAGGTTTTAATATGCAGAATATTTAAAGCCTTCCAAAATGAAATAACAATTACAACAAACAATAATCCAATTAAAAATAGGAATGCACTTAATAAAAATTTCCTGAAATAAGATACACAAGTAGCCAATTTGATTCTATTTAATGAGTAATGGTTTGAGGATCTCTTTATACTTCATAAATCATCATGCTTAAATCATTAGTCATCAGATAAACAGAAATTTAACTCACAATGAGAATCCACTTCACACCTACTTTCATGGCAGTTATTTAAAAATGAAAACAAAAATGAAAAGTAACAAAGTTGGTAAGGATGTGGAGAAATTTGAAACTTTATACATTGCTGGTGGGAATGTGAGATGGTGGAGTTGCTCTGGAAAACAATTTGATGGTTCTTCAAATAGTTAAACATAGAGTTACCATAAATTCCAGCAGTTACACTCTTAGATATATTTCCAAAAGCACCAACAACAGGGACTCAAGGAGATATTTGCACACCTGTCTTCATTGCAATATCAGACACAATAACCAACAGGTGAAAAGAACCCCAATGTCCATCGCCAATGGAATAGATAAAGAAAATGTGGCATATTCATACAACAGAATATTGTGTGCCTCAGAAAGGAGAATTTCTAATATGTTGTACAACATGAGTAAACATTAAAAAACATTATGCTAACTGAAAGAAGGCAGAAACACAAGGGTAAAAATTATATGATTCCATTTATATGAAATACCTTTCATAGGCAAATGCTGAGGCAGAAAGCAGAATCCAAGTTTTAAAGACTAATGTCCAGAATCTATAAAGAACTCAAATGAGCAAGAATAAAACAAACAACCCCACCAACAAGTGGGTAAAAGCTGTGAACAGAAGTTTTTCAAAAGAAGATACATAAATGATTAGCAAATATATCAAAAAATCCTCAACATTCACTAATCACCAGGGAAATGAAAATTAAAGCCACAATGGGAAACCACCTCTACCAGAATGGCCATCATTAAAAAGTCCAAAAGCAAGAGATGCTGGTGTGGATGCAGAGCAAAAGGAATATTTATAAATTGTTGGTGGGATTGCAAATTTGTATAATCTCTTATAGAAAACAATGTGGAGATTCCTCCAAGAATGAAAAGTAGTCCCACCATTCCATCCAGCAATCCCCACTACGAGGTGTTCTCCCAAAGGAAAAGAAATAATTTAATCAAACCCACTTGTACCTGAATGTTTATTTCAGCACTGTTCACAATTGCAAAGATATGGAATCCATCTCTAAGTGCCCATCAATTGATGAGTAAATAATGAGATTGTGATACAGTACCATCCAGTATAATTAGAGTACCATCTAGTCTTAGGATAAAATAATGTCTTTCACAGCAACTTGGAAGGACCTGAAACCATGATCCTAAGTGATGCATCTCAGGAAAGGAAAACAAACACATGTTCTCACTTGTAAGAGGGACTTAAAAGACGGCACCCACTGGCCCAAGAAGAAATAAAGAGAATTGAAACCAAGAAAAGGGGAAAATGGGAGTCGGGGGAGGGACAAAAACTTACCTATTAGGTATAGCGAACAAAATAGCTCTGACTTTACCATTACTCAATTCACCCATGTATAATAAAAAAAACTTGTACCCCCTTAATGTTTTTAAATGAAAAAAAGAGAAATGAGAAAATGTCAGTAGTAGGAAGAAAATAAAATTTGCAAGAGCTTGGAGGAGGAGAGCAGCGGGAGGTATTGATTAATGTAATGGTTTGGAATACTATTTGGAGTACCTATTTGGAATAATGAAAATGTTTTGGAAATAAATGGTGGTGATGTTTACATAACATTGTGAGTATATTTAATGCTGCTAAATTGTACACTTAGAAATGGTTAAAATGGCAAATTTCATGTTACATATATTTTACCATACCAAAAACATTATTTAAAAAAGTTGTTCAATAGCAATGTACAGTAGAACCTCCATTGTTGACCGCCTCCCTATACTGACCGCCTCCTTCAGCTGAGCTGATTTTCAGAGACGGCACAAGCTCTCCATGTACACATCCGTGCAACAGGCCCAGTTCCGTACGTTGAACACCTCCATATGTTGACCAGTTTGTTATAGTCCCTTGGGTGATCAACTTACAGAGGTTCTAATACATTATCATACAACAATCTATACAAAAGTGTATTGACACATCTCACTTTGTTTTTATATAAAATTAGAATCAAATAAAGGGTCTTCAGAAGCCTCAATGTGACACATGGAACTTACAGAAATTCTCTCTGGTGGTTTCAATAGCTTGAAATCTATGGTTGTTGGTCATCAACTTGTGATTTACTCTATTCTACCAGTCTCCAACTTTTGGGCATCAGAGACTGGTTTCATGGAGGACAGTTTTTCCACAGTTGAGGATTGAGGGTGGGCATTAGATTCTAACTGGTGAGCAGCCTAGATCCCTCCCTGGGGCAGTTTGCTGTAGGGTTCATGCTCCTATCAGAATCTAATGCAGGAGGTGGAGCTCAAGCAGTGATGCAAGCACGGGGGGCATGGTAGGAGGCGGAGCTCAGGCAGTGATGCAAGCATGGGGGCGTGGTAGGAGGTGGAGCTCAGGCAGTGATGCAAGCACGGGGGCATGGTAGGAGGTGGAGCTCAGGCAGTGATGCAAACACGGGTGCATGGCTTTAAATACAGATGGAGCTGCACTGACGCCCCTGTCTGTCACCTTCTGCTCTGCCGCTGGGCTGCAGGTACCGGTCCACAGCCCAGGGGCTGGGGACATCAATTCTAGTCCACATGCAGCTATTTTCATATGACACCATACTCTTTTTGCTGCAATAGTCATGAGGATTTCAAAGACATAAATCAGATATAAAATTTCAAATATTCTTGATATTAATTTTATTACCAAATGATTATGTTATTTGGAGACTATTATTTGGGTCTTTGTCTCAGAATTCATATCTGATGTTGTAATTGATGATTCACTGCAGTTTCTTTGTAAGAAAACTAAACAAACCAGGAAATATCCTTCTTTTCAGACTGATAGGCATTTTTCAGAGTTAAACTTTGTATACTTGTATATGTTCATATACTTGTGACATTTACAAAATAATGTAACCAAAATTAATTCATACACATGTCTAAACCCACAACCAATTACTCATTGCTTTGACTATCAAACACTTACATGTGGTAACAATGATTAAATTTATCTACTATACTTTGGAAAATTAATATTTTCAATTTTGTACACTTATGATCTGATAAATCTCTATACATGTGTACCCCCAATACAAAGCCCTTTTCTTAGTTCTTGAGGCTGGGTTAGGTAAACCCAAAGGTTAAACTACAACCTACACATGTTTAAACTTTTATATTAATGGGGTTTTAATTTTTTTCCCCTTTCCACTCAACCATGTGGTACTTAATGTCCAAGGTGATGCGTCTTGTTTGTCTTTAAATAGCTAGATAAACCCCAGCATTAAATAGAAAACACAAATAGAATTCCTAGGCTTAAACTGAGACATCTCAGACTCACCGAAAAAAGTTTACACTTTTTTTTCTTTTTACTAAATCATAGCTGTGTACATTAATGCAATCATGGGGTACAATGTGCTGGTTTTATACACAATTTGAAATTTTCATTAAACTAGTTAACATAGCCTTCATGGCATTTTATTAGTTATTGTGTTAAGACATTTATATTCTACATTTAATAAGTTTCACATGTACCCTTGTAAGATGCACTGTAGGTGTAATCCCACCAATCACCCTCCCTCCACCGATTCTCCCCCCTCCCCTGCCCTCCCTCTCTCCTTTCCCCATATTCTTGGGCTATAATTGGTTTCATAGTAGGGCTGAGTACATTGGATACTTTTTCTTCCATTCTTGAGATACTTTTCTAAGAAGATTATGTTCCAGCTCCATCCATGTAAACATGAAAGAGGTAAAGTCTCCATCTTTCTTTAAGGCTGCATAGTATTCCATGGCGTACATGTACCACAATTTATTAATCCATTCATGACTCTATGGGCACTTGGGCTTCTTCCATGACTTAGAAATTATGAATTGGGCTGCAATAAACATTCTGGTACAAATATCTTTGTTATAATGTGATTTTTGGTCTTCTGGATATATACCTAGTAGAGGAATTGTAGGATTGAATGGAAGGTCTATTTTTAGATCCCTAAGTGTTTTCCAAGTAGCTTTCCAAAAGGAACGTATTAGTTTGCATTCCCACCAGCAGTGAAGAAGTGTTCCCTTTACTCAACAAAAATTTACACCTTTTGAAGAAAAATCCTCTAGAATTTTTTCCTAACCTGCAAACTTTATAAAAGTATGCACATTGTAAGGGATTTATATAAAGTTTTCAGTTTAAGATTCAAATGGGTCAGTTGTTTGGCTAGTAGTTCTCTTATCTTTGTTCTTTATGATTAGCTACTATTAAAACCCTCAATATTATTATTATTATTTTTATTGTTTTTTGTAGAGACAGAGTCTCATTTCATCACCTCAGTAGCGTGTCGTGGTGTCACATAGCTCATAGCAACCTCCAAATCCTGGGCTTAGGCGATTCTCTTGCCTCAGCCTCCTGAGTAGCTGGGATTACAGGCACCCACCACAATGCCTGGCTATTTTTTTGGTGCAGTGTGGCTAGGGATGAGTTCAAACCCACCACCCTCAGTATTAGGGGCCGGCATCCTACCCACTGAGCCACAGGTGCGGCCCCTCAATATTATTTTTTAAAGGATCACTAGGTGATCGTGTAAATTTCCTTTTGCTTATTGACTTATCCAGTGTTAATGCCTTGTGATTTTGGCATATATTTGACCCATTAACATGGGCTATGGGAGTGGGGGGGGCAGTTACCTCACTTTTCTTGTTGCCAACTTGTAATGGCAGATTATATATATCTGGGGCGTTGCCTTGGTGGGGGTCCTAAAATCACCCCTGGGTTTGGTGATTCACTAGGAGGATTCATAGGCCACAGCATATGGTCACATCTATGGCTAAGGTTTATTACAGTGAAAAGGACAAAAAGCAAAATCAGCAAAGAGAGAAGTCATGTGGGACGAACTCTGGACGAAAACAGGTTTGAGCTTACAAGAATGCTTTCCTGGTGGGTCCCAGAGATCACTTGTACAACTTCATAGTACAAATTGTGACACCCATGGGAAGTGCTATCTTTTGCAGAAGCTGATCTGGTAGGTACCCTTAGCTGAGCATGTACCGAAATTCTTAAAAGAGCACCTGGAATCACAGAAAGAATGCACTGCTCAGCACAAACACATCATTGCACAGTCAGCCAGCCTTATTACTTAGGACTTGGAAACACTCTTGAAATCCAAGTCCCCAGACATCAGCCAAGGGCTAACGTTACCAGCAGGACTTTCTAAACATAGCTGTCTCAGCCAGTGATGTCAGCGCTCTGCACAGGAGCGCTACACATAATGGTATTCCAAGAGCCTACAAAACAAATCAAGAATCAACATCCCAAACTTGGAGGTAAACGACACTTTGCAGATTGGCTTTGCAGGTATATCCTGTTAAAATAATCTAATTTTCTGTTTTCTGGATGCAGGTTGCTATGGTGATAGAAAGAACGGAGCAAGTAGGCAATTGCAAACTTCTTGCCAAAGGACACTTCTTGATTACATAAACCTTTGTTTGAAGTTAACTTCAGATATTATATTGCCTCCTACTCTGCTGTTTTTCATAATACCAGATTTGATGCACTGCATTTTTTACTTGCTTGTTCATCTGTTTTATTTATTTTTTAAGTGCTGTGTTCATGAGTAACCTGACCTGTGTATGGCCCATCGTGGGTACCCAATAAACATATCTGATGCTGGGCGAACGACCCCAGACGGCATCACGAAGGATCACAAGCCTGTGTGGTGATTAGTTTCTGCCTTCTTTGTGTTATCCCAATTGTATCTAAAGCATTTTTAGTTTCTTTATCAATTTGGCATTGATTTAATTTTTGAACACATATCTTTTGATGTATTTATTTTTTTTTAATTCGATTCTTTTTCTTTCAGTGCTCCTGCCTCCTAAGGCATATCTAGAATAATGATGACAACTAGTTTATTATACTTGCACTTGTTGAGTGCAGCAACCCTGTAGACATTTATGAGTCTCTAGGTGTGTGCGTGCGTGTGTGTGTGTGTGTGTGTGTGTGTGTGATATACATGGATAGTCTTTCTCTTTTTAATTCTCTGTATCTTTCCTATTGTTGCTTTGGAAACCAATGTTGACTGGTCTCTTCTCATTTATTATTACATTCTCAATTTCTAACAAATATAGAGGACCCTCAAGAAAGTTTTCTAAAGACATGAATTTACAGGTATTAGCTAACATAATAGCTTAGCCAAAGAGAAACTTCTGCCCTTCCTTCCAGACTGGTCTGACATGTTTCCTTCTTTCATTCTCCAGGGAGAAGGGGTGTTCATCAGTTCAAGGACAGTTCAATGAGATCGTTGTGCCTTGAAAGTTATAGAACCAGACTCTAATGATACTGATAACAGCAATGGCCGCTGATAGTTGCATGGCGCTCACTGCGTGTTAGTCACTGTTCTACCCCTTTTTAAATGTTAATTTTTTAGTTCTTACAAAGAAGAATCTATGCTTTTTATCCATTTTGTAGATGAGAAGACTGAGGAAGAAAAATGTGTCAATAGCTTGCACAAGATCACACAATACATTTTCAAATCTGCCTTTAGAATCTACATGGATAAGTGCACGTCTCTCTCCAGTGCGGGGGTCCGGCTTGCTAACCCAAGCCACCACTGTCCTTGAGTCTGTCAAGACTGGACGCTTCACCCCTAGCTGAGGAATCGAGCTGCCCTTACAGCTCTCTGTACATTCTTTTTTTTTTTTTTACATTAATTTTTTTATTAATATTAAATCATAGCTGTGTACATTAATGCGATCATGGGGCATCATACACTGGTTTTATAAACAGTTTGACACATTTTCACCATACTGGTTAACATAGCCTTCCTGGCATTTTCTTAGTTATTGTATCAAGACAATTATATTCTACATTTACTAAGTTTCACATGTACCCTTGTAAGATGCACTGCAGGTGTAATTAGTGGCTGGGATCTTGGCACCATCACAGCAGTAAATACAGTGGTCACTTAATGTATAATGTCATTGTTCTTCCTTTATAGTCTTTTATGAATGTGGAAGGGAGAAAAGGGAAGTGGAAGGAGAATGGAGCATCCCCAGGTATACTGTTGGCCACATCACAACATTCCACACATACACACTATGAACTGCTAACAAGCATTTCCTCCTGTGTGTGTTTAGCACCATTTCCTATATAAGCAAAATCTCCAAGGGCCTGCGATATGTATATTAATAGGCTGTTTGCATGGAATGCCAAAACATTTAGATAAATGCCAAAATGTCTAGATTAAAAAAATGGAAAAATCATAACACATAATAGACATTTAAAATGTAAAAATAGTTAGAAATTTAGACAAAGATATGAAAGAAAAGTAAAATAGTTTTAACCTTTTTTCAATTTAAAAATATCTCTACTTTTGCTTGATACAGATTTATTTCAGGTTTATTTTATATTTCTGTGTTCCATGAAAATAATATTTAAATCCCCGTCATCTTAATATGACACTTAACAATGGAAATAACTGTTACCTTCCCAACTTTCCAATTTTTAGCAGTTACACCCTGAGTGACAGAATAACCAACGTTACTTATAAAATGAAAAATTCTCATAAAAATGTGGCAGATTT